>PVIA01008115.1:59587-75518 GCA_004024845.1 Tonatia bakeri
TTTTTTTTTTTTTTAGGAATTGCCTTTTCTCACTTTATGTGGTTCTGGTGGTTGGAGGCAGAGGCTTTCAAGCAAAACACGAAGGTGCACCACCTGACACAGAAGTGGGCACATGACTGGGGGTGGCCGATCACATTCTACTTTCCAGAATGTGCTTCTTGGGTGGAGACACCCAGAGACAGAATTGATTTAGAAATGATTCATCCAGGGGCAACCCTAGAGAGGTAGTGGAGGATGTTCTGATTCTGAGATTCCAGGCAGTGGTTCCACAACTTGGGCTTACATCTGAATCACCTGGGGGGCCTGTTATAACACAGGTTGCTGGGCCCCAGCCCAAGAGTTTTTGATTCAGTAGGTTTGATATGAGGATGAGAAACTGAAATTCTGACAAGTTCCAAAGTGATACTGGTACTGCTGACGTAGGAATAGCACTTTGAGAACTGTTGACTTCCAGAACCACTCTGGATCCTTTCTTTGGTTAAAGTCTGGTTTTCCAACATATTCCTCAGTCTGAAACAATCCAACATCACTAACAAATCTGATTTTACTGATTGTGCTATTGTAAGTCACTTTAAATCAAGTTCTCTAATTTGCAGTAGAATTTTAGAAATATGGATTCTCTAAAGCATGGGATGCTGTGGCGCAATAATTTGAGTTATCTTGGCCATTCTCCTGCTTATATTTGCCAAGGTCCACAGAAGTATAGATGAACCCTGCTGGTCCTTCTTCACTCCCCAAATGCCTGCTACTCTGGCTTAGACTCCAAAGTTGTCCATGGTCCTCACACTCTCACCCCAGTTCTGCCTGAATTTCCTCTGCCCTGAATACCTGCTATGTAAGCCAGTTCCTAAGTTTGTAATCACCCACACTGCCCCCCCTCCAGATGGGTAAGAGCCTTGGCTAAAATTGTTGTCCAGAATATCTCATGTTTTCTTACCTCTTCTTTGGAAATAAATCTTACTTTGCTTATTTATTTAAATCTTTATTTTGTTAAACACCCCAAACAAATCTCATTGTAGATGTTAAGATACAATGGTCATCTTCTTAAAAACATTCTTTGCATGATGTCCCAAAACAAATACTTGTTCTGAGAACATTTTCCTACTCTACTGAGAGTAGGTCTATAAAATGTTGACAAAAAGCTTCAGCCAGTTCTCTTCTTTCTCACTTGAATTCAACAGCCCTCCAACCAAGGTAAAGATGTCTAATCTTTGCTGGTCTTTTACAAGGTAAACTTTAAACTCAGGCAACCTGTGGACATAGACTTAGAGGAGGACCCTCGTATTGAACTACTCCTACCATTCCTCTGGGGGCTCAGTGTAGATGTTGCTTCTTTTTGGTAGTTACTTTTGGGCTCAAGCCTAGTGTTGCTGCCCTGCTGTAGTTTCCATAGCAACTTCTCTCTTATTATGGACTGCTTACCAGAAGCGAATCACTTAAATTTCTGTATTCCTTCTCCCTCCACTAAACCCTGAGCTTCTTGAGGACTCTGTTATTATAGCTCTGCTATCTAGGGCAGTACGTTATCTGCTGTAGGTATTGAAAACTATTTAATAAACATCGTGTACATTCAAATGTACATACAAATGTCAGGTGGCATGCTGAGTATCAGTACAATTGTTTTTGCCTACCCAGCATCCATTTTCCCCTTCTTTAGTAAATTCACCCTGGTATTTTGTAGTGACATTACTTCTCCTGCACCCTTGATTAGTAGTGTGCTTTGACTAGGGCAGACACTGCTCTAGGCTCCTAGGAGCTGCATGTGAACAACACCTGATATTTTAAGCATCTTCAACACATACTCATAGTAAATTTCTTCCTGGCTCTAATTAATGAAATGGTTCCCTCACAAAGTAGTGAAGTGAGCAATCAGAATTCTGAAATAGCTCAAAGGATATTTCAACAAAAGTCCTTTAGATTTCTGCCCAAAAAGAACTATCACATAGTGTGAGTCCAAAGATCTGCTTTGGGGAGCCTATAAGCCACATTTCCCAAGAGTCTTCTGACACACTTGGTGAAATTGTCAACCCCTGCTTTCTAAACATACTGACCAGTTCAGGATTGGAAATAAGACACAAGGCAAGACATCAAAAAGCCCACCTGAGATTTTAACTGGGGCCCTTGGCAAAGAGGCTCCCTCTTTCTACTGAATTGACTAAGCCTAGAGCTGCTGCTTGTCACCTATCCTCCTCATGAGAAGGGCATGCCTGGCTCAGGAGAAGTTGACAAACTCTAGCCAGGTCACACAATTAGTAAGTGACAGAATCGAGAACTAGGACTTGGTTCATCCCGGCTACAAATATGAGGTTCTAACCACTGCACACACACCACCCACTTGGGAGCAGGGAAAAAAACAGAAAGTCAAATTGATCCATGAAAATCATCAGGACAAACAGCTTGCTAAGATAGCTCAATCTCTGGGTCTGTATAGTCCGTGTATAGGGTGTAATGGGATAGAATTGGGAAGGGAATCTGATGTTTCCTTACTTATACAAGCAACATGTTACATTCATTGCAAGTGAACCATGAGTATTTACTTACCATAATACAGCTTCCTTCTCATAATTTTTCATCATCCTTGAGATTTCAAAGAGTCAGGGATTTCTTGGAGGTTTTCAGAAATTACATTCTTATCCAGTGACCTCCTACATCATGAGGGAGCCTACAGAAGGAAAATAAATTGCCTATTAGAGGCCACGTCATAGAGAAAAAAGAGGCCAGGTCTGGAACTCTATACCCTCCCTGACCAAAACCTTAGGGCTGTTTCCACTAAGGTTCAGGAACCCTATTGCTCAGCCTGGTTCTATCCACATTTGACTGAGAAGTGCTAAGACATCACTACCATCCACTTAGTGCCAGCAGGATACCAGGCACACTCAGTTACAAGTTCTCTCTGCCTCATACCTCACCCCTCCCAATACAACTCCTACCACACTCTGGCTTTGACAAGGTAACTGGCTTTGACAAAACAACCTAACAGCTATCAAGTTCAATGGGTTCAAAGTCTTTAAGACAAATCTCATGAGAAATCTACTTGGGGCTTGAGTGTGCAGGAGATAGAAGGAAAGCTGGTTTGGTCCCTCACTTGGCTCTGGAAGCATCTAATTCATTTCTGCCAAAGCACTGTGGTTTAGAGTTGATAAAAACTTAGGCATTGAAGTCTGTCGGGCTTAGGTGCAAATCCTTACTGTGTGACCTTGGGCAGTTTACTTCTAAGGCCTCAATCTCTTCATTTATAAGATGAAGATGATAAAAGTACCTGCCTCAGAGTATTGTTGAAGAAATTAAATAACTTCTTGGCACACAGTAATGATTCAAACAGATTACGCATTATTAGCATGTGTGCCCATGGCACGTGCATTTTTGACTAAAAGGCAACAGAGAGATTGTCTGAGTTTCTGGTACCCAAGAGACCACTGTTACTGGAAATATTTTAAGATTTTGGTAATGCTCTATGTTCTTACCTTGTTTGATAGAGACTTTTCTTCTGTAGACCCAGTTTCCAAGATCTCTCAATAATTTTATGTTTACTTTTCCCTTTCCTTAATGTTCAGGAACATATGAATTCAGTGTCTATTTTGAGGCCTGGCTTTATACAAATGTGCTTCCACGTGGGACTGGCCTCCGTTGCTCATGACAGCTAGTTAGACATTATCTTCCTCTCTTCCTTCATTCTGCACCTGCCCTGCGTTCTCCTGGACATCTTCCATGGTAATCCTGGTGGGTCTTCATCATACCCTCTCATACCTAAGATGTTCTAATTTTCAGGAATACCCTCCTATCCCTGATTCCTTCTTTGTGTGCTATGGTGATTTATAATAAGAAATGTATTTTTTATTTTCACTGTATTTCTGAGAAGGTCAAAGGTATCTCTTGTTATATTCATGAGATGACTTTTGGACCACACCTAAGGGTGAAACCTGGTTACCAGGAGAACCAATCATGTGATTATGGAGTTGGAACTTCCAGTCCTACCTCCTGTCCTCCATGAAGGAGAAAGAGACTGGAAGTTGAATTAATTGCCAATGGCCAGTAGTTTAATCAGTCACACCTATGTAATGAAGCCTCCATAAAACCCCCAAAAGACAGGGGTCATCCAGAGAGCTTCTGGATTGGTGAACACATGGAGATTTGGGTAGAATTATGCATATAGGGAGGGTATGGAAGCTCCATGCCCTTTCCCCATACCTTGTCATATGTATCTCTTTCATCTGGCTGTTCTTGAATTACATCCTTTTATAAAAAGCCAGTAATTCAGTAAATAAAATGTTTCTCTGATGTCTGTGAGCCACTCTAGCAAATTACTCAAACCCAAGGAGGAGGTTGTGGAAACCTACAATCTGTAGCAAGTTGGTCAGGAACACAGGGGACAACCTGGGCTTTTTTAACTGGCAGCTGAAATTGGGGGAAGGGGACCGTCTTTTGTGACTGACCCCTTAAACTGTGGGATATGATGCTATCTCCAGGTAGATAGTGTCAGAGTTGAGTTGAACTGTAGGATACCCCGATGGTGTCCAAGAAGTGTTTGTTGGTGTGGGAACACCTTTCCCTACCCTCACCCTCACCCCCATTCCCACCATTGGAACTGAATGGAGAACCTTTGTTTTTTGGATTAATACAAATACCTTAGTGGCAAGTAATACCTTATACCACTTATCAGGCATTGCATCTTTGATGCAAGTAACAGGTTAAATAGGGATCTCAAAAGATCATTTGACTCACTGGTCACAGGACTTTGGGATATCACTGAAAATTCTATAAAGCAAGAAAGAAGCCCCAAAATGGAACGCTGATGCTTTCAAAAACACAATTCTGGCCCTGATTACATATGAGCAATATTCAAATGATATTGATGCAGTTAGACAATGATGATGGACCAAGCCTCTTCAAATACTAAGAAACACTGGTGATATATTGCTCCATCCTCCCCTACTTATTATTTGCATTTGCCTTTGTAATGACTTCTGTGTGTTCTAAATGTTTCTTGTATGTTTTCAATTCTATATAATAAAATTCTTCTCTCGTGACAGCCATATGCAACTTGTTATTCTCTTAAAAGATTGTACAATCTCATTAGAAGTAGAAAGGGCTTTTGGAATGTTCCCAACCTGGCCACATTCATCTGGCAATAGATCTTGGCCTTAATAGAAAAGGATTGGATTACATTAAAGGGCTAAACCTTCTGGGTGAATGATCCAAAACTTTTGGAAGAGTATCAACAGTTATTTGCCAAACTGAAACAGATACCTGTGGGTACAGGCAGGTGAAAGATGCTTTTACTCTGTTCACTTTTATTACTGCATTATTTACCTCACCAGGAGCCTAATAAAATGGTTTCTTGAAAGGGTTATTACTTGACTTCAGAAATCTCAAAAACTCTGATATGTCTTCTTACTCAAAAGAATGATACCATTGCTTGCTTTTGAGTTTTAAAATACTTGCTTTATCTTAACATACGGTTATAACTGAAAGTATTTTCTGTCTGATATTTTCTGAGCCTTCAAAGCAGTAGTTCTCAACTGAGGGCAATCTTGCCCACTGAGGACATCTGGAAACATTTTTGGTTGTCATAGCTGGGATGGGTTCTATTGGCATCTACTGGGTAGAGGCCAGGGATGCTGCTAAACTTCCTTCACAGATCACCCCCTAAAACAAAGCATTCTCTGGCCCAAAAGGTTAATAGTGTTGAGGCTGAAAAACCCTGCCCAAGACCATGCTGGATTCTGAAGGTAAAACAGTCTATTCTTGCCTTTGAGTTCCTTAAAATCAAGATGGAAAAAAAAAGTCTTCCCAAGATGTGATGCTTGCATGTGCTGTATAGAGTTAAACTCTTACTCTACATGTATCTCTCTAATTGGATTGTAAGCACTTTGAGTCATGGACCTTACCTAATTATTTCTTGGTCAGAAAACAATGATTAGTTAGCTCTTCTCCATTCTCAGGGGTTGGGGGTCACACAGTTAACTTCCAAACACTCCACAAAATAAGGGTTAAAAGAAGTAAAAAAAATTAAAATCATGGTCAAAAGTATGAGTCAGAGTGGGCTTAGATGGGTTTTATGTAAATATAGGTAAAGGTATATTCACTAATTTAAAATGTACTTCCCATCTAATATGTACATATAGTAAAAGTAAGCAATCGCATGTAATAACTAAGAAACACTAAATATAAATTACTTGATGAAAAGTTGCCTCAAAGTTATTATATATTGAAATAGTATGCTATTGCTTTTATTTTAGCTGGCCATATCAACCTTATTCCACTCCCAAATATTAAAAAGGAACCAGAAATAGATTAAAGATGTAATCCCAAGTATTTGTCACCTAATTCCTCTATTGCCTGATGCAGTCATAGCTCTGATGTCACTGGAATGATACTTAGCCAACTTCCTCCTCCTTTCCTTCTCTGAGTGAACAGCCTATGCTTTGGTTGGGGTTATAAAAAATGGAAATGGTACTGTGGAGGCAAAGGCATGTTCCCAAATTTTAGTGCATACCCTGTGGCATTGATTACTCTGAAGCTCAAAACTATTGCTTTTGTAATATAGAATTTTTATTTTTTCCCAATTTGTAATAATATTAATTTCTTCTAGGGTGCTGCATGTTTAAGAATAAAACTTATGTTGTTGTAAACACATACATATGTCCCATATCACCAAAGGTTGGTGTTTCTTGCACTTGAGGATCTCTGGGACCTGATGGCCTCTCAGAGTTGTCCTCATTTAGGACAAGAGAACAGGATGTTTATCTTCCTACACTGAGGAGTCATTGAACGTGGGCTGCCCTCGGGATGATCATGACCTTAGGCAAGGTGACTCTCTTTAGCAGAGACAATTTCAAAGAGAGGTGACAGCAGACAGTCCCCATAATGGCTGGGTGAATAGATCGTTCTGTTGTGATGGAAGCATTTGGGCATCACAGCACCCTCCTCAGAGCATTTCCTGAGAAACGCTGAATGCATACTCTTCTTTGCGACAGACACTCAGCTTAGCAGACCTGCAAACTCCAGTGCAAAGAAGTTGTTCTGACCAAAGATACCAACTCAACTTGATGAGGTTCACAAAGGCTGATGTATACAATCTTCATAGAAAGTAATTAATTTGCATTAAGATGTATATCTACCAAGGCAAAGCTCGTGAGCTGACAACCTATAATCCAAAAATTTTTGCTTAGAGTGAGAATCTGGAAACAATCAATCATATAATCTAAATGTTTAATAACATCAGGCCCTGATAACCCAATATCCACAGAATCAAGTAATTGGATTTGTGCCAGGTCTTTAATACAATAAAAGAGTCATGTTTGCCCTATTAGGGAGCAGTTAAATTTATTTCTCTTGTATTTTAGGCTTTCTCACTTCCTCTTCCTTGTCTGTACTAATTAAAGTGAAAATATTCCAAAACCTGACCCTCAGGGACATTCAACACTCCAGTCTCCTAAAGAAATCAAACTGAATGATACAAACAACAATGCAGAAATACATGCCTCACTTTAACCTTTAGGATGTCAGGAAACCCTTTCTACTGGGCTTGTGAAAACTTCGGTTCCATGATCTCTTCTATACTTGACTGCCAGGTCTAAAGCACCACTATTTATCTGACAGCACTACAAAACGGAATCAGAATTAGATGATGTAATTAGACATGCTGAGCAGGCCATCCTAATGGCAGAGATGAAGAGAGATGAATCACGGATATCACAAACAGAATAAGATTATTCAGGAAGAACATGAAGAACCGTGAATTCATGTCAAGTGTATTTAGGGGGAAAATGGATAAAAACATTGAAGGAGACGTTTTTATTTCTGAAAATAACTTTGCTTTATCACATTCGGGAATGCTTTTTAAAATAACGTTGTTACATAAAAAAGGGGAAAACTTCATGGACACGTTGAGTTAAACACAAAATGGAGCATACAGTGTTATTTCATTTTTGTAAAATTTAAAATCTGATCAAATTATTCAGTAGAGATAGAGAATAGATTAGGGATTACTTTTGGAGGGGAGTGAGGGGGCATGAGGAAGTCATCTGTGGTGCAGGGAATATATTTCCATGGTGATTGTGGTTACATAGGTGTGTGCATTAGAGAAAAATCCATCAAGTTATAGACTTAAGATCTGTGCCCTTTTATTGCTTGTTATGTTGTATGCCTTAAAAGGAAGTAAAATGTGAATAAAATAAGAACGTATCTAATCTATTGTTGTATATCATGCTGTCCAGAATTTACTAATTTAAGGAAATAACAAGCTTTATGTAGAAGTTTAGAGTAACTGCTTATATTCAGTTCATAATAATCACAGAATATTAGAATGTCAGTTTGCCTGGGTTATTATTCATCAGGCCATTGGCAAAGGCAGACTCCTACTTTACGGTCATCTTTCACATATGTAATGTCATTGAAACTTCATAATTTGTCATCTCCAATTTTCAAGTAGAAAAAAAATGAGCCTTAACAACAGTTGAATGAGATCACTGATTTGGTAAGGGACACAGGGGACAGTCAAGCTCAGACTTACTGTCTCCCTGTCATTTGTTCACTTGTTCTCTCCTCTCCATAGTTCTACTTTGCTGGATGGAACACATGTAGATGCCACCGATTCCACTTCCTATAAAATGGAGTTGCTTCCGAATGTCAAAAAAATGAGGCCAGACACATTTGCCTAAGCCACTCCTTAAAAAAAAAACAAAAAAAAACATTTGTTCCAGATAATATAAAGTAGCAGAGAAGATGGTACCAATGTTGTGGAAGTTAAGGAAGGCTAGAAAGTTCAGCTCATCCCAACCCCTGGCCACTTTCTACCGGTCATGACATGCTCAATGCAACTTGCAAGATCACTTAATTTCTCAGTATATTAAAGGTCCTTGGGGATGAGGGGCTTTGAATTATTCTTATTAAAATTCACATAATTTCGGTGTATCTGGAAATGAGAAAGAAGAAATATGACAAGAAAAAATCACCATAGCTCAGCTTTGTCTTCTTGATTACCTTGCCTATGGCCATCTTTTCCCTGTTAATCTAAACAATACCAGTGAAAACACTGGTGGTCCAGATCCCACATAGTACCTTCCATTTCTGCAGCAATGGCATGTACCATTATTTCAGTTGTGATGAACTTGGCATTTAGTCGAGAAGTTTTTATTGGGCACCTATCATGTATGCCTAAAACTATGTCTCACATTTGTGAATCCACATCAAACAAGAAGAGCAGAGCTGTACTGCCCCCCATCAAAGAGCTTACATGCTAGTAGGGGAGAAAGCTCTGCCATAACCAACAAGGCAATAGTAATTACAATTACTATTACAAAACTAATTACTAAATCACAGACATTTTTAAAATGCAGTACTTGAAATACGTGCTGTGAGGAAAACAGATTACTGAAGGTCTACTTGGAACAGAGTGACTTTAAATTGAGATTGTAAAGATGAGTGTAAACATGACTCGTGGAGAACAAAGGGAAGACTCCCAGCCACCTGCAGAGAGCCCGGGGAAGCTCTACTGAAGGTTAATCACCCCTCCTGTCTTACCTCTCATTTAGCTGTATCCATCTCATTCTACAAGTAAAGCACATTGCTTTTCTAATTCATGCATATGAAATCCCTTAAATAATACTTTTTGCAGACTAAATAATTACAAATTCTTTCCCTTTCTCCACAATTGCCATTCTGTACATTTGTTCTAAATATAATGTCCACAATCTACTGTAATGCAATTTGAAAAGGTAGGAATCATAGTGTGTAGAGAAAAGAGAAGTAAGTTTCTCAAAATAAAAAGGGGGCAGGGAGAAAATGGACCATTGAACAGCAAAGAGAATTTAAACTCAAAAAGTGAGAAGCCAGGGAAAGAGAAATCCCAAGAGCACAATAGTGTCCGTCCCACGGTTGTGCCAGGACAGAAAGGGGAAATGCACTCTCACAAACATTCACGTGACAATCCAGTTAGCGTGAGGCCTCAAAGAAGAGCAAAGTCACAAAGTGGTCACAGAAGCTCTGATAGAGGTTGTGCACCAAAGAAAAGAAATGGAAGGAAAAGAGAGTCTTCATTGCTTTTGCCTTGAGAGGTAGAACCGTTACGAGTCATGTTTGAGATGATTATGGGTTTATAAGATATAAATATTCCTACCACTAACCTGAGCTCTCCATGGATCCTTCGCCAATCTTTTAACTACTGTCCTGTCCAATAGCCCTACAAAATTCTCTCTGAGCAAAATGCTGAGCCAGGCAATTCTTGCTTGAGATTTCTCATAAGACTGCACGCAGATAACTGTGGGAGCGGCAGTCGTCTCAGGGCTCGGTCCAAGAGGGCGCACTCACAGGCTGGGCAGTCCGTGTTGACGGGAGGCTGGGACTGAGCTGGGCTCTCAGCCAGACTGCCCACACCTGTCCTCTCCAGGGCGGTGGTCTCAGTGTGCTCAGACATTGTAAATGGCACGTGGCTCCCACGAGAGTCCTCTGAGTGTTTAGATGTAGGGCAATAAAACCTAGTGGCTCATAATCAGGAGAGGGCAGATGTCGCTGATTTAAAAAAAGGGTGGGTGGGTGGCATGGAATAATAATGAATGCAATCCTGCCTCAAACACAGAACTCCGTTCAACTGGGTACCTTGTCTAGAAAGCACAAGACGATCCATCCCTCTGTAAGGTTTCAAAATACCTCTACCAGGAAGCACAAGATTCATATTCATATTAAGAGGGAAAGTAGACAGCTATGCCTACTTGTTTAACTAGAAAGGCTTTTCCATGTCAATAAAACGCTAGTTTGTCAGCATTATGTGGCATGCAGGCCCATAAAGAACACTTGCCGAAAGTCTTTGCACATTCAGATTAAAATAAAACTGCTGAACAAAAGCTGTATTGTACTCAGGCCCAAACTTGAATAGCTAGAGGCGGTTTTCTATGAGTGTTTTTAGTGACATGCACTAAGAATACACCTATCTCTGGTACGGAGCTTATTGAAGAGCCAGAAGTCTTTTTTTATGAGCAAATGTATCTGACTGAGCTGTGTATTCTGAAGGATGACTTTGTACTTTCACAGGTGCATTGATTTCACATCTAAAAGCCAGAGTTACCTTTTGAAAAACAGTAAGTTGATCAGGAAGTGGGCAAGCGACTTCATGTTTGATTTTTAAAAAATCTAGTCTCTGAGTGTGGTGTCAAAACCACTTGTAGGAACCACGAGCGTCGTCAGCTTTGAGGCAAGAATGACTTGCAGCCTGATACTGTCTCGATCTCATCCACAGCCCAGAAACTGGGAGAATCCTCGCATGAAAATATTCTAGCCACAAGAAGAATACAGCAATTTTTAAAAATGAAATGTGTAAAACATATAAAAATAACCCAAGGCCAATTTCATCCTTTGTCCACAGAACCACTGGCTACCCTGGGGATCTCAGGACGCTGCGGCGTTCCCTGGACTTGGTCTCCAGGATGATCCATTCATTCAACCTGGGCTGCCAGCCTGCTGCCTTCTCCTCCTGATCAAGAGGCTACCACACCCTGGGAATTCACTAAGTAGGAGCCAGGGGGTTTCTGGGTCTAGCAGCGCTTTGACAAAAACATCAAGGGGTGCAGGCCCGGAATCACCCTCCGAGAGGAGAGTTCAAGGAGTGTGTTTCTGCCATCGTCCTGGTCTGCCGATGCAGTGGAGTTACTGAGCCAGTTTGCAAATCACTCCAACACGTGCCCACCCAAGGAGCTTCGTGAGAAAACTGACCAAGTTCAGCAGGACTGTCCAGCGGTGTTGATTTTGCTTTAATGGAAGTGATGGAGTTCACCTGGTTGAGTGTGCCTGGAATTCTTAGAAATTGTAAAGGGCAGTGTCCTGGGCGTGGAGGCCAGAAACCTGGGACTTCATTTCATCGCTTTCCTGAGCTCTCATCTGAGGCAAATCGAGATTCTTCTCTGTCCCTGATTCTCGTCATAGGGTAAATACATCTTTTGTGTGTTTTGTTTTCCAAAAGTGCAGTGAGAAGCACAATACTAGCCTGGCTGCCAATGTGAAGAAACGTTGTCTGCTTAAGAAGCTAGAAGCTAGGGAATAAGGTCCTACAAAAGTAAACTGGATATTAGCACAATGAGCACAGTGAAACCAATTAATTATTCCAATTGCACAAAAGGCTTCAAGATGTTTCATTTTTTTCACCCCATCTATATAAACAGGACTAGAAAAATAAGCTGGAAATTCAAAGTAGATAAAAAATCATAAGTATTAGGCAAACAATAATATTTTTCAAGCATTTAGTATTCCTTGTCCTTAATCACAAATTATGTTCAGTATTGTTTCAGCATACTAATAATTTTCAAGCATTTCAAAAGCTTTTTGACTAACATTATCAATAGTTTAAGATTTTTTTTCAACTGGTTTTCAAGCATTTATTATTCATTCTATCCTTTGATCAACAAATTACGTTCAGGCTTCTTTTGTGTACTGGTTGTCATTATGTGTTGAAAAACCAAAAAAACATGAATTAGTTACATGTTGACACTTGGTAAATCAAAATATTCAGTTAGGCCTTCTGGAGTATGCATTTTATTTTTCGGTTCCTTTTTTCTTTTTAAATTGTTGGTTTCACTTGAAGATATGGCTATGATGAGTTGAGGTTTCTTTGGGCCTTTTATTCATTGTTTATAACTTTGTGTTTGATTTTTACATGATGAAGTTTTTCTCCACTGCTTGGTAGACTAGGCCTGCGTTCTGGGCGGAAGCATATTTGCCAGATTGAAGCTTAAGGGGAAAGACAGATGACCCCTCTCCGGACCCCTAATGTGGTGGCGCCATACATCCAGCAGGTAATAGAGAAGTTGGTGACCGCAGGGTTGAGCTGATGTTTGCTAGATTTTCTTATTTCCTCAGAGAAGTGAGAGAACTGGGATTTTACTTCTACAGTGAGGAGAAGGGCAGAAAACTGTCAGATTACCCCAGAGATGGGTTTCATAATTTTTGACAATGTGAATGAGACTGAATTAATTTTTATTAACTCCAAGTATAACAGTGGCAACCACCTAATGATACTAGGAAATCAGTGACATTAGTCAAGTACTCATTTCAAACGGAAAATTTTAAGCAGTATTTTTTTCTTTCACTACCTGATATCACACCAACTAGCAATTTATAGGTTTAAATAAATGTCCAATTTAATTCAATTGCATGTCTTGATTTTCCATTCTATTTAAAGTATATATTTGTATAGAGTCACACTGATATTATGTAACAATGTCCCACAATTAGCTCAAATTTTAGAAACGCAATGTTTAGCAGAAACGAAATGCCCGGTCCTGAACAAAATGCCCGTTTTATTTGATAAATGCCCTATCAAATAAAATTTTCTGATTTTCCTAAGAATACGACTTGATGATTTGAGCAGCAATGACCTTGAAAACAAAATAAATGTAGAAACGACTCTTGGGATCAGGAACAGTTAACCGACGTGTGTCCAAGAACCGCCACCAGATGGCAGGAGAGGAGAAAGAATTCCCAACTTGAAGAAAAGCTCCGCTTTTCGATGCCAGAAGGTGACAATTCTAGAGGAAATGTAACACAGCCCTTCACTGAAATTGGGCAGGCGGAGAACACGAGCAGGCATGGTCCCTCCTCGTCCCGGAGCCCCCGGGGCCTGCCTTCCAGTCCTGGTTCCCCAGAACTGCAGGAGGAGGGGCCTGGAGTCCCACGATAAGCTTCCTTTTATCCGTTTCCTTTTTCTCAAATCAAGGTCAAATCCCAGAGAATGATCAATAGTTTATCATTTTTAAGTGAACCAAGGGCGTCTTCTGAATACTTCAACTGGTTTTTTTTTTCTTTTTAAGCAATAGTCAATATGGCCTGTGCTGTTAACCAAGGGGCGTGCATCAGGGGCCCTGCCGCAGGGCTGCCTAGCCGTCCAGCCCCAGGGGTGCCGTTGGCCAAGTCTCCAGGGAGCCCTCTGAGCAGCTGCACGCAGCCTCCCTGCCCTGTTAAAATCAGGCCAAGGAGTTTAGTGATCCGTAGGGTCTCTGAAAGGGTTTTAAACAGCCTCAGTTGTAATTCCTTTACAACCTCCCTGGGGAATTTCTTCAAAAGGCGTGTGTGTGTCTTTGTATGCGTGCATGGAGGATACCTTACATCATATCCACTCACAGAGTCTCTGAGCTAAAATTATTTGTTTACTACTTACTTACACTTGAAGTAAATTACTTAAATCCTCTGTGCCTCAATTTTCTCATCTGTGAAGTGGAGCTAATAATTTCTGTCATGTAATGTTACAAGGAGCAGGGCCATTTGAAGACCTTCATAGGAACTTGGGCATTTTTACCTTATAAAACACCAAGCAAATCTCTAAAAGCACTTGCATTCATTATTAAATATAAGAAATCATTTTTTAAATGTTCAAGAGTTTTATCACTTTATTGTCAGAATGATTAATAATAATTTCCATTTTTTTCAGTTCCCCTTTTGTGTTTTGGAGCTGGTATATTTTTTCCAAGTCTTAACCAGCTTTGTAATTTGTTGCAGAGCCATAAGCCACAGACACTGTTCCTGCAGGGGTTGTGGATAATGCATCCCTTCCTGAGAAGTTTAAATGAGATTATCCTCACAGAGGACTTCAAGCTGTGCAGAGCCATAAAAAGCATGTGACAAATGTCAGCTGATCTTATTCATGATCTTGTCTGCAGAACTTCTGAGGCCATCCAGAGACAAAATGTAAAACCAGCTAGCACCAGGAGGTTGGCTAGCTAGCTACTGACTCTCAACCCTGGCTGCATATTTGAGTCACCTGCCCAGGTCACTTGCTGGGTCAAGTACAACAGTCTATTGGGGTGGGACCCAGGTGTCAGTATTGTGAACATTTTCCAGGTGATTCCAACGGAAAGTTGAAATCACTGAGTTCTGCAGAGGTAAGCATTCTCCATATGCCTCCCCTATCATGAATAATCCTCTTCACAGAATGAGAAATTTTTCCCTGTAAGTAATGGTTCTCAAAGTGTCAACCCCAGATCAGCAGTTCACTTGGGCACTTGTGAGGAACACAAATTTACAAGACCCTCTGAATTGGAAATGCTGGGGCCCAACCACCTGTGTCCTAGTCTGACAAACAGTAAATTTTGAGAATCATTGCTTTGGAGAAACCGTCTGTCTGTGTTCTGGCAGCTCTGAGCACTTTTGAGTCACAGCACACACACAAAATGTTCGCTTTTTTCAAACGGTTGACAAACAGGTTCTTAACGCCTCCACCTCAAACCACCTACACAGAGACCAATCTCACTTTGGACAGATACCATTATCACAACTGAGTTTCCTCTTGAATACGTTACACGCATATTCTGACTTCTCAAGGGCTGAAGGGGTGGTGAGTAGAGTCAGAACTTCTCCTCCCACCATAATCTTTAGATTTGATAATCTATCAATTCTCTCTGTGCAAAAAACCTCACCTAAAACCTTGCCTTGTTCATTCCTGTAGACTTCAGGATTCTTAAGAACTTTGAAATGTCTTCAAAATACCTTAGTCCTTTCTGAAAGTGATTTATGGACCCAGTTAGTGGGGCTGATTGCTTGGCCTCTCTCATTGACCTCCTAGGTGAGTATTTCATAATACTTCCTGCTTTAGCCTATTTTGTGGGTAACTTTCACCCCTGTTTCTTTCATGCTCTTACCAACTTGGTCTTTTTCCATTTTGCATTTGCTGTATCTCCTATAGTATCCCAACCTGTTTGAAGGGCTATGTTCAAAGTGTTACAGAGCAAAAGGAGGACCCAAACAAGCAAAGGGGCCCGGGACGGTGATGCTCTTACTGAAAGAAATTCGGGTCCGTCTTGTCTGCCGCCATATAGGAAAGATATCTCTCAATGCCAGAGATTGGTGAAAAGGAAAGGAAAACGTTTATTTTGTGCTATACAAAATATAAGGCAGTGACCTAATATTTTTTTACCAAAATCCCAAAAAAATCTTAAAGTCCCTTAAA
>PVIA01008116.1:0-75420 GCA_004024845.1 Tonatia bakeri
GAGCCTTAGGTGTTCACCTTAGGTGTTCACCGGGGTGGGGCACCCCAGTCACTGGGCTGTGACGTTGTATGTGGGGGCGGGGTCTGAGAGGGAACAATGGCGCCTGTTCCGCTCTCTCTAGGACTTCCGTCCCCTCCACTGCCTCCCACCAGCAAATTGGGCCCTTCGGGTGCCGGCTCCCAGGAGGTGGGCTGGTGCACTTTCTCAGACTCTGTGGGTCTCCCCGAGAAGTCTCCTGTGAGGCTGAGAGAGTCTCCCGGTCTCAGCTCCCAGACGGGGCTCTTAGGCTTTGAAACCCGGTGGCGCTGCCCGTTTTCACTTAGTTTGCACGCAAAAGTGTGGCTGCGGACAGCCAGCCGTCCTGCACCCCTCACTGGGTCTGTTGGTAGCCTCCCGCGCCCAGGGTCTGCCCGCGGTCTGTCCGCCGCTGTCTGCACCCTGCGCACCTGCGCCTGCCAGCCAGCGCTTCTGCCCGCTGGGACCCCTCGACCCCTCTCTGCAGGCCTCCAGCTCCGCCGCTCCTTAAAGTCTGGATGAACTGGAGCCCGACTTCTGTTCAATTAATTTCTCTGTGTTCTGGTTGTTTATTGTTTCTCAATTTTTGTTGTACTTGGTTTTGATTGTGCGAGGAGGCACAATGCGACTGCCTATGCCTCCATCTTGGCCGGAACTCCCACAAGTCTTCACATGAAGTCTGAACATCTTCTAAGAAATCCTCTAACTCTAGAATGCAAAATCTTAAACTTGGGTGTGCAATAGAATTGTTAAATCTAAAGCCCAGGTCGCACCACATATAATTTAAATCACAACGTCTATGTGTGAGACCAGGGCAACAAATTTTTTATTTAAAAAAATATATATATAACTTATTTTTATTTTAGAGAGGAGGGGAAAAGAGAGGGAAATACCAATGAGTGGTTGCTTCTCATGCACACCCTACTGGGGACCTGGCCTGCAACCCAGGCATGTGCCCTAAACCAGGAATCACAGGGGCAAGCTTTGTTTCGCAGGCAAGCACCCAATCCACTGAGGCACACCAGCCAGGGCCAATTATTTAGTTAAAGCTTTCCCAAGTGATTACAATGTGCCACTAAGTTTAAGAGTTCATGCTCTACCAGGGGTGTCCAACTCATGGCCCAATGGCTGCATGTACCTCAGGATGGATATGAATGTGGTCCAACCCAAAATTGTAAATTTATTTAAAATATTATGAATTTTTGTGTGTGTTTTTTTGCGATTACACATCCTGATGTATTTAATGTGTGGCTGATGACAACTCCTCTTTCAGTGTGGCACAGGGATGCCAAAGGTTGGACACTCCTGTTAGGGCAACGCTGACTAGTTTGTTCAGTTGGTTAGAGAATCATCTCAATACACAAAGATTGCAGGTTTGATCTCCAGTCAGGGCACATACAAGAAGAAACCAACAAATGGCATAACAACACACAAATAGACCAATGGAACTGAATAGAGAGTCCAGAAATAATTCCAAGTCTCTATGGTGAATTAATATTTGACAAAGGGGCAGCAGCATAAAATGGAGTAAAGATAGCCTCTTCAACAAATGGTGTTGGTAGACCTGGACAGCTACATGTAAAAAAATAAAATTTGATCACTAACTTACATCATACACAAAAATAAATTCAAGGTGGATAAATGACTTAAATATAAATCATAACACCATAAAAGTCCTACAGGAAAACATAGGCAGGAAAATCTCAGATATTCCATGCAGCAATATTTTCACTGATATGTCCCCCAAAGGAAGGGACATAAAGGAAAGAATAAACAAATGGGATCTCATTAAAATGAAAAGCTGTGCACAGCTAACAACAGTAAAATGAAAAGAGAATTAACCATATGGGAAGCAAATTTGCCAATGATACCTTGGACAATGGTTTGATCTCCAAAATATGTAAAGAACTCACATGACTCCACTCCAGGAAGACTAGCAACCCAATTAAAAAATGTGTGAAAGACCTGAACAGCCACTTATCCAAGGAGGACATACAGAGGGCCCAGAGAAATATGAAAGGGTGCATAGCATCACTAGCCGTGAGAGAGGTGCAAATTAAAACCACAGTGAGATACCGCTTCACACTGGTGAGAATGTCCATCATAAACAAAGCAACAAACGAGTGATGGTGAGGTTGTGGAGAAAAGGGATCCCTAGTGCACTGTTTGTGGGAATGCAGACTGGTGCACCTACTGGGGAAAATAGTATGGAATTTCCTCAGAAAACTAAAAATGAAATTGCCTTTTGACCTGGCAATTCCACTGCTAGGATTATAGCCTAAGAATCTGAAACACCAATACTAAAGAACCTGTGCACTTCAATATTCATAGCGGCACAATTTACAATACTCAAGTGCTGGAAGTAACCTAAGTGCCCATCAGTAAATGAATGGATCAAAAAAGTACGTTACATTTACACAATGGAATTCTATGCAGCAGAAAGAAAGAAGGAGCTCCTACCCTTTGTGACAGCATGGATGGAACTGGAAAGCATTATGCTAAGTGAAGCAAGCCAGGCAGTAAAAGACAAATACCATACGGTCTCATCTATAACTGGAACCTAATCAATAAAACAAACAAGCAAGCAAAGTATAACCAGAGACATTGAAATTAAGAACAATTTGACAGTAATCAGAGGGGAGGGGATAATGGGGTGAGAAGGGGGAAGGAATTTCAGGAACATCTATAAAGGACACATAGACAAAACCAAGGTGGGGATGGGATCAGGAGTGGGAGGTGGGGATGGCTGGGGTTGGGGGAGTGGTGGAGGGAAAATGGAGACAACTGTACTTGAAGAACAGTAAAAAAAGTAAAAAGATAAAATAAAATCCCCAATTATCTCCTCACCAAATGTTCATCCAGGAAGGGGGCCTTTGTGCCTCACACCTCACAGTGATGGATGTCACATGCCTTGGGCAACATTTTGAGATGCAATTTGGGCAATATGGAGCAGAATCAACATTTTGTATATTTTCATGAAAAAAGACACTAGGAGAATCTTTCTCTTTGTGCAAAAAACTTCTGGAACATTCTGACCAGCCCAAACAATGGTGCTTCTGGGTTTTAAGCCTAGAAAACCTAAAAAAGTAGCTCCACATTCCATTGTGCTGTGACATCTCATTGTACATAAGCCATTGACATTGGCTCAATGAACGTCAACTAACCTTTGAAAACAGAAGAGGCTAAAGATGTGTAATAATGAGGCTTAAGAAGAATCTTAGCTCCTTTTATTATTAAATAATTGAGAACACTAACTTGGACAAATTTACTTGCACTTTCAAAATCCACAGGGATTTGGTTTTGAAATTACTGATAAAGGGGAACATTAACCAGCAGTCCCCACACCCTGTTGAACTCTTTGGAGAACTTGCCAGTTTTCTGAAAGGGAGGATTAAAAGAGGCCATTGTAGGCTAAATAATACAAAGCAGGTTTTTCTGTTTTAGATTAAGCATTAATTTATGAAACTCATTAGACTAAGTGTTGATGCAAGCTGAAAGTCAAGTTTTAAATGTAGTGATGGCTAATTTACAATGGGTTCAAATGACATTTAGTCTACATGTTAAGGTTCTTTTGCAGGGGAATCTCATATTCCACCTAATAACTGTTTTCCAAAATGTGACCAGATCGGATGTTAGACATAATTTGACAATTTATGTCACATGTGTACTGTTTAATTACACTATGAAAAGTCCAATATTCTCTGTTATAACCTTTTTGATTTTTCTTTTAAAGTTTAGGGATTAAAAACAACTGCAACTAAAAAAATAAGCAACTGACAAATTGATGTTTGTTTCTCTCTCTCTCTCCCCTCCTCTCTCCTTCCCTCCATTTCTCTAAAAACCAACAAATAAAAATTTTAAAAGAATCCATGCTCTAGAAATGATAATTTTATAATTGCCAATGGGAAGGGACATGTTTAGGCAAGCTGAGAACACAATATAGAAACTAGATGTTAATGACACAATTATTGTTCAAAAGTTCTAATTATTAATGGCAAAACATTTTTTGCTTATCTCAATATTTTAATAAATACATATTCCTTTGATGAAGTATATTCTATTGTGGCAATGTTTTTCTATAGTCTTTTAAGAATGAAAATAACCATAAATTTAAAATTATTGAGAAATATAAATTACTAACGTTGCTAATTATGCATATTTTTTTCCACTGATGTCTTTCACATCCTATTTATTCTCCACTTGGCAGTTAGTAAATGGCATGCATTACTGTTCCTTTTTTACATTTGTTTTCCCCTAAAGAATATATATATTACTAAATGAATAAGGACTATTTTCTTTTTTGGCTTATATAATAGTGTGCATTTATTATTGTTGAATACCTCTGATATAATTATTAATTTATTGTTATTTAAATATAGATACTCTATTTCTGAATAGTTTAATGAGCACTTGAAAGAATTATGTAAATTATTCAGGGGACAGAAAAAGGAATTTCAGCCAAAATTCACTGTATGTAATATAGACATGTACTTGAATACTGAAAATAAATTCCCTCAAATTTCTCATTAATAAAACTAAAGTCAGTGTGCATTCATTCTGTAAATGCCTATGGCAAGTATGTCTTTTCTAGTTTTCACTCAAAGAGATAAAGTTGATGAAGATAAGAAGTGCAAATTCTTAGTGGTCTTCTTTGGTTGCATAAATTCTTGTGATAAATTCATTTGAAGGAGTTGAAGGGATTCCAATTCTGATATAATCGGGAGATGCTGGACTTGAACAGTGTAACTTCAGAGCCCAGGTGACAAAACCAAACAGCAAACCAAGGCAAGGGCAAAATTTTCCAGCTCTGCAGAGAATCAGGCTTCTTGTGAACACTGAGACAAAGCACTCTTAGTACTAGAAGGTATGAAGATTGACAGTAGTGAGTTTCTTTATGTGGTGTCCTAAATAGTGGTCAATGTCTGGGAAGTATGAGATCAGGAAAGGAAGAGCACTGCAGATGAGTTGTGAGCATATGCATGATAACTCTTTGTAGTTCACCAGAAATAATTGGGTATTCTTTGTTTAGGAGTTTCCTACATTTGAATCAGTAGAAGCTTGAGCTCTTGTAAATTGAGCATTAAAATTTAATAAGAAAAGAAAGCCAATGTGACCTCATTCTGTACTCACCACCTAGTGAAGCTTAGATATGCAAATTACAGAATTAAAACAAATATGATGAATGTACAGAGAGATATTGTATTGATTGAAACCTCTCCACCCCTAACTTCTATCCCCTAACTTCCACCAAATAAAACAAGAGCTGCACAATACTTTATGGAACTATCAGAGAATACACTATTGAATTCTATTCACCAAATATTTGTGGAATAGCT
Organism: Tonatia bakeri; assembly: GCA_004024845.1. NCBI lineage: Eukaryota > Metazoa > Chordata > Mammalia > Chiroptera > Phyllostomidae > Tonatia > Tonatia bakeri. The sequence goes on from PVIA01008116.1 coordinate 5,352, forward strand.
ATTATTTATAAGGCATTATTCTAGAAAGATCTTACAGAATAGTTTTGACATTGTCCAGTCTGCAAGCAATTCATATGAACAATCCAAAAACAAGGTCTCAGAAATGTTGATTGTGATTTAACCAAACAATATACTTGTAATAAATCCATGCTATACATTGGGCATTGTGCCTAAAGGTAAGTGCTGATGCTCAGAAATTGAGAACCATGAGAAAACTCAATTTGCTGCTAGCAATGACCAAACACCACTCCCACAATTGTAAAATAAGGCATAAACATCCCCTACCTCCACTACTTAGCAATGTAAGGAAGTACAGCATTAAGGGCTGAGAATTTACCCAAAATGATTAAGCTATGAGATAGTGACAGAGGTTACATTACTTGATTTTGGCTTATAAATTATGTAATTAAATTGAGTATGCTAGGAAGATTGATCTGTCCATTTTCTCTATGCAGATGTGAAGCTTAAAAGACAGATTATATTGTATCATATGTATATGTAAGTTACATTTTTGCATATCTAGTTTGTTACTATATGATTTGTTGCTAACTAAGTTACTTCTAAAATAACCAGTTATTAGACCAAATTAATCAATTTCTTTACAACAGGATGTGTCTAAATTATTAGATAATTCAAATGTTATGAATGCAACTAGTATCCTACCCAACTGTCATATAACTCTGAAAATACAGACATTAGAATAGATGTGAGGGAGATGCTTAACTTTACAAATTTGCAGCTAGAAGGAGAATAATATCTGGAGGTCTAATGCACAATGTATTGATTATAGTCAAAATACTATATCACATATTTCAAAGTTGCTAAGAGATTAGATATTAAATCTCACCACAAATGGGTAATTATAATTATGTGAGTTGATAGAGATGTAAGCTAATGCTATGGTGGTAGTCATGTTGCATTATATACATGTATCAAATCAACACATTGCACACCTTATATTTATAGTGTTATATGTCAATTTTGTATCAATTAAAAATAGAAGTGGGGGCCTCTGCAGCCACTCAGTTGCCTGCATTACTGTCCAAAGTAGTTTGCCTGACTTCTACTTCTGTCTTTTTCTAATGTGTTTTCCCCATCTGTTTACCAGTTTAAAAATAAAAAAAAAAATCCTTGCATGATATCTGCCTGCTTAAAACTCATCCATAGCAAGCCCTGGCTGGTGTAGCTCAGTGGATTGAGCACGGGCTGTGAACCAAAGCATTGCAGAATCCATTCCCAGCCAGAGCACATGTCTGGGTTGCAGGCCACGGCCCCCAGCAACCGCACATTGTTGTTTCTCTCTCTCTCTCTCTTTCTCCCTCCCTTCCCTCTCTAAAAAATAAGTAAATAAAATATTTTAAAAATTCACCAATTAAAACAAACAAACAAACAAAAATACCTCATCCATAGCTTTCCATTATCCTTCTGATAAAAAAACACAGTTTTTATCATAACCTCACATACTCATAAGGATTATATGAGAAGAGTTATGGTCCTATCAAACCCTTCTACCTTATCTTACACCTGTCTCTTCATTGTCCTCTTAAGCTGTGCTGATTTTATTTCATCTCCTCAACTTGGTACATTCCTTGCAATCTCAAAGCTTCCTCACAAAGTTTTCCTTCTGCTTAAAATACTCTCCAACTGTCCCCACCCCCACTAACACACCACACTTTGGCTTATTCAATTACTATCCATTCTTCAAATATCAAGTCCCTGATGTCACAGTTTATATCGGGTTCTCCTGTGTAGACTTTCCTACATAACATTTATCTTAGTTTGTAATTACGTGCTTGAATTAGCTCTGTCAGCTAATATGTATGTGTGTGTGTGTATGTATGTATATATATATATATATAGCTCACCATCATATCCTTAATGGTTAATGTATGGCTTACTCATAAGACATCCTCTATAAGTATTAGCTGAATGAATTAATTAATTAGTGCATGAATAATTGCATAGCAAAAGGGTTGGGCCAATCCAGAGAGGGCCTTACATGGAAAATAGGCACTGGCAAATTACCAATGGCAGGAACTAGAAAGAGCTTGGTAGTTTGGTGCATGACCTTTGGTTCACAACTCAGTTTGGCCACATAGCAAATATGTGACCTTGACCATGCTACTTTTCCATTTCTATGTTTCAATTTCCTCAACATAAAAATAAGGACAAAAATAGTTTTCAACCTCAGAGATATGGTATATTAAGTATACATGAAATGTATATGTTATTAACTAATGCTACCCTGATAAATTTAATAAAAATTTAAAAGGGTTAAATTGAATGTCATATACAAAGTGTTTAGCACTCTGCCTGTTGTTTAGTAAGATCTCATTAATGAGAGTGACTATCATCCTTATTGTTTCATTGTTGAGTCACTAAGAGATAGCTTGAGAGATGGACATGTATTTCAGCAGGTGTATTGAACCAGAGAACAATAATTCTAGGCACAGGAATATTCAGCTACAATGCTAAAACTTAAATCCCAATGAAGTCTAAATAAAGCAATAGCTAGGGAGGAAACACCAAGTGTTGGGCTAATGTACAGATAGTATGCAACTAGTGGAAAGGAAATTAGAGGAACAATGATCCTCAGATGTCTTACACAATCTTTGAGTAATTGAGATTTTGGGACAGAAACTGCAGCAATGAAATGCAAGACAAGAACCCAATCTCTGGTGATTGGTAATAGACTCATTTACTGTGGAAATGCAATTAACATTGTTAAAGTGTATTATCTTTTCAAGACCTTTATGAAAAATTTGATTCAGTTTTACAAATAGTTATACTTCTTTTGGGAATGAATCATATAATCATATTTCTGTTGCTTTGGGTACTAGGAAGCTCAGAGGCAAATATAAGGCTCCTGAATTGCAAGGTGTTGTATCAATTAATCAATCAATGAACATTATTTCTGAATCAAACAAAGTATTTTACTTTACTATATTTTGGGATCATTATGCATTTCTCCATTTTACTTATCACTGATGTACATTTTCATTTATTTGTATAATTATTTGATTAATATCTGCCTTCCCCACTATAAAGTAAGTTCTATGAAAGCAGAAAAAGTATCCTTTTTACCTTTACATATCCCAATTTTTAGAAAATGGTAGACAAACAGAAATATTTGTAAATGAATGAATGAATGGGAGTTCACAGTAACTTGAGGAATTTATTTTTTATATTAACTTCAACAATGGCTTCACCTTATGGTTTCCTTCTTTAATTTTTCTTTGCACTGATTTTCTCCTTTTAAATATCAGATAAATTTTCATTATTGTAAAAGTAATACTTGTTCATTGCATAAAACATTATAAAATAGTTGTAAAATTATTTCTGATACCTCTAACTAAAAAGAATTTCCAGTGAAGTGTACTACATTCCAGAAATTTGAATATATATGAGGTCTGTCCTGAAAAAGTCCAGCCATTATTTATATATCAAGAACAATTTGCATCTCTGTAGCCTGGCAGCCAAGAAGAGTGGACTGGAATGCACATGCATGAACAATGATGACTTCACTGTATTAGTCAGTGTTGGTGGTAGATGCCATTGAGTGAGCATGTGTACTGTGTGGCCATTACATTCAAAATGACTGAGAGAGTAGAACAACAGATCTACATGATTTTTTTTTGTTAAACTTGAATATTCCTCCGCAGAAACTATTTAGATGATTCAGAAGGCCACGGCTATGGGTAACTGGTGATTGGCAGCTTCATCCCAACAACATGCCTGCTCATGCATCACATCTCATGCAGAGTTTTCTGGTGAAACGTCAAATCACCCAGGTGACTCAGCTACCCTACAGTCCAGATTTGGTGTCCTGTGATTTATGAATTTTCACAAAACTAAAATCACCTTTCAAAGGGAAGAGATGTCAGACCATCAATGAGATTCAGGAAAATATGATGGGGCTGTTGATGACAATTGGGAGAACTCTGTGAGGTTTCAAGGTGTCTACTTTGTAGGGGACTAAGGCGTCATTGTCCTATGTAAAATGTTTCTTGTGTCTTGTATCTTCTTCAATAAATGTCTCTATTTTTCATATTACATGGCTGGATACCTTCTGGACAGACCATATGGTTATATAATATATATTACATATAAAACATGTATAATTTTTTGTGTCTAAGATGTATTAATCTACAACAAAACTTAATTACTTTGTAGTTTTTAATTTGTTTTACATGTTTCTTTGTAAACTGCTATAAGTCCTTTTTGGCACCAGGATGACTATAATTATATAAACGCTGGGAAATGGGATAAGCAGGTCTGTATGGGTCAGACACAAATTACTCTAAATAATTATATACTTGGCTCCCTACACCAGATTCTTCTTATTCCTCTCACCTAAGCCCAAGGTGAATCTATGATCCTCAACTGCAATCTTGGGATCATTTAGACTCAGCATGACATGACATGGCATGACTGTATTTTTCTGGATTAAGTAACAGTTCAAGGATGATGTACAAGGAATGTCTTAGGTGACAGAGTGATATGGACATAGTCTTTCCTCCCTATCTTCCCACTCACCAAATCTGGAAATCACATCATTTTATAACTCAGTAAAACAGTATAGCTTTATTTTTGTTTCTGTATAAACTCTGTATGAAGCTCTTTCTTCAACCCTGAGGTTATAGAAAGAGAAGCAATGAAAGAGTGAAAATGATTATTTCTTTATAATCTCTGTATGATGCTCATGATTAAACACATGGAAACTGAATGTTTTCTTTTTAAAAACATAACACCAACATTGACATCACCAAAGAGCTGGATTTTCTTTTTCTTACGGAATGTCAATATACGGTAAATAAGAATGTTGCAGAAGGTGGGTTTAAAGTTGGTGTGATTACAAATATCTTAACAGATTCACAGATTGCTCCAAAAAATGCATGACTTCCTGCAATGACTTTTTTAAGAAAAAGATTTTATTTATTTATTTTTAGAGAGAGAAGGGAGAGAGAAAGAGAGTGAGAGAGAAACATCAATGTGCGGTTGCTGGGGGCTGGGGGCCGTGGCCTGCAACCCAGGCATGTGCCCTGACTGGGAATTGAACCTGCAATGCTTTGCTTCACAGCTCACACTCAATCCACTGAGCTACACCAGCCAGGGCCTGCAATGATTATTTCTATAAAATGCCAAGGAACCATCACATGAGAACTACACTAAAATGTTATATAGTATTTCAAATCATTTAAGTGAACCAAATTTATGTTACCACAATCTCTTTTGAATGATGAAATCAGGCAATTTTTAACAGACTTATCTGCTAAATGTAACAATGAGTAGGATTCAGCCACAGGTAGCAATACAGTAAAGTTCCATGGGAAAAGTGTAACATGAAGTTATTGTTGGAAAATGTGAAATTCCAGCTTCTCATCATGCTACTCCCCTAATCAAGTCCAACTGGAGTTTTGCCATGTTTTTTAAATGCTAATACCCAGAAAGTCTAGATTGTTTTCTTTCCATCCAGGACAAGTATTAAAATGAAGTGGGAGGGCAGGATGGGACTTCTTAGCCTGTGCAGTTTCTCTGAGCTAAAGGAATTTGACCCTCAAAGTAAAATATATGATAAAATCTGTGTCACACTTTTTGTAAAAATTATCTTTTGGAACATACAAATTTCTTAAAAATTAATTTTTTTCATCCATTTTCTATAAAGATTGTGAAGCACATTTAATAATTATAAGAACATGGGCCAGTTTTCCAAGTTTTGTTTTGGGTAGACAGCCCTGATCTGCTAAATGGTATGACATTTGCTCAACAATAGTGATGACTGAGGAAAAGAAGAGAGCCTGGACCCCAAAATATAATAAGATGAAGAATAAAAATGAGATTTGGGACTGGACAGAATGCTCCAGCAGTAGACCTTAAATTCTAGATTTGAAGTCCAAGGATTTCTACGCTACTGATAAGGTGAGAAAGAAAGGGTTTCCATGCCCATAACCACTGTGCCAAGTCCAAACTCCTGAGCATTGGAACAAAGTTCTTTATAATTTGGCACCTGTATACTTCTCTAATCATCCATAAATTTTCCTATATTATATGTTCCAAGCATTCTCCAAATCTTTTGCTCGTGGGCTGTGCATAGGCAGTTTCTCTCATTTAAAATGTCACCCACACTCTCTGTTTATCATAGTGAGCGGCATTTGAATCCAACTCATTTACAAGTGTCACCTCCTCTGGGAAGGCATCCCTGACACCACTCCCAGCTACTACTCAAATGTTTTGCTTCCCTAATTCTTCAACAGACAAATAATTGATTTAGGTACAACCTCTATCATCTCAATAGACTGTGAGCTCTTATATATGTCTTCATCCCTAGTCCTAGCATTGTAGATACTGTTACATGTTTACTCAGTTAATGACTGAATATAATCAAATCAATATGAATTTGTTGATAAACAAACTATTTGGAACAGGACCCCAGAAAACAATTAGTGATATCAAGGATTACACCTGCTATCCAGATAAAAGAGGTTGACAAGAGCCAGCTAAGGCTCAAGCAAAGCAGTTTAAGTTTCACACAAGACTGTGTAGGAGCCCAGCTTTTCAAACTACTGCAACATAATAAATGTCCTAGAGAAAGTTGCAGCTTGGAGGGAATATGAGTGATTGTTACATTGGCCAGGTCAGTGAAAGCATAATAATTTCAGATACGTCTTGCTGATGGAATTCAGGAACCAAATAACTGAAAAACAGAAGGGAAAACATCTGATAACTGGGAGAGCAAAACTTGTAAGCCAGGGTTTTTGACTAAAGAAGAAAAGAACCCAGTAATTCCATTGTTGGGATTATACCCTAAAAACCCTGAAACACCAATCCAAAAGAACCTATGCACCCCAATGTTCATAGCAGCACAATTTACAATAGTCAGGTGCTGGAAGCAACCTAAATGCCCATCAGCAAATGAATGGATCAAAAAAACTATGGTACATTTACACAATGGAATTCTACACAGCAGAAAGAAAGAAGGAGCTCCTACCCTCTGAGACAGTATGGATGGAACTGGAGAGCATTATGCTAAGTTAAATAAGCTAGGCAGTGAAAGACAAATACCATATGATCTCACCTTTAACTGGAACATAATCAACAAAAGAAAAAAGCAAACAAAATATAACCAGAGACATTGAAATTAAGAACAATCTAACGATAGCCAGAGGGGAGGGGGGAGAAAACAGTGAGAAGGGTTTTCAGGTACTATTATAAAGGACACATGGACAAAACCAAGGGGGAAGGTGGAAGCAAGGTAGGGAGGTGGGTTTGGCTGGGGTGTGGGGGAGGGCGGGGAGAAAATGCAGACAACTGTAACCGAACAACAATAAAATAATTTAAAAGAAAAGAAAACAATAGAGCATCAAGGAAAGCTCAGGCAGAGTCTTGAAGATAAACTGATATGTAAAAATACTATAAATCATTCAAGTTTAACTTTTCTTATCTGAAAAATGGGAATAAACATCACGTAACTGCACTGTTTGTGTATATATATAAATATTTGTAAGTAGTTAACATAGTTCTCACTGCCCAAAAGATGGTCAATAAATGTTATTTTCCTCAATTTCCTTTTCTTCCTTTAACAAAAATTAAATTCATATGCTTTGAGTCCTCAGTTTACTCAATATTTAACATTTCAAATGTTTAAAACATGGCTTTTTCATGGTATTAGAAATAAAATCACAGTTTTGAGTATAAAACTTAAGATTCTTTCAATAATAATGACTATATAAATAAAGGGTTTTCTTTAGCCTCTTATCATTTCAATAGAGTAAAAGCCTAAAACAAATAGTATTTTCAGAGAAGAAGTATGTTGAGATTTATTTCCTATGATCTCCAAGGGAATAACTAGGACTAATCTCTGGAAGTTACAGAGCAATAGATTTTTATTTAATATGGAAAAATCCTTTCTAACTGGTAATGGGCCAATGATGAAATAGGCTATTTTAAGAGTTAGCAAGTTCTCAGTTATTACAAAAGTTCAAGAAGTGCCTATGTGAACACTCATTAATACTATAGAAAAAAATCCCCAGAATATTCTCTGTGACCTCTACCTAATCTGAGAAATTACAAAAATATCAGTATCATTATTATTTATTTTTTCAAGAAACCTGAATTCTGTTTCCATACAATTCTTTCAATGATTATTCATCTGAAAGCAAGTATCATCATCGTTATCTTTGCCTGACAGTAAACTTAATATGGTTAAGTTTATAGATCCCCCACTCTATGAATAACATTATTTATACCCTCTCAAGTGTATATTTCCTGTATTTTGGGTAGCATAAACAGATCAAATATGAGTTGGTTCCACCAAACTGTATTATTTCAACAAAAACTGCTGAAAATGCCTTATGTCAAATAACCTCTAACTATAGAAACCCAAAGTGCACTACCTACTAAGAATTCTAAAAGAACAATAAGTTAAGATTGAATATTATTTCTCCAATACACATTTGTGCAAGTGCACACATACTTGCATGCATTCACAGAAGGGCAGGTTGTATAAAGCATGTGAAAAAACTTATAAGTACTAAAAAAGAGTACTGTATTCTATTAAGTGTTTCTTTGCTTTATGATAATAGATTTTCAGTAGTTTTGTGGGAAAATGTGAAGCTTCAAATGGAAAAGGTACCAAATACACAGAATTATCTTGTGAAGGTTATTCACATGAGAACTCAATTTTTTTTTCTGGTATAGTTACTTAGAATGCAACACCTATTTGAAAATGTGAAGCTTCAAATGGAAAAGGTACCAAATACACAGAATTATCTTGTGAAGGTTATTCACATGAGAACTCAATTTTTTTTTCTGGTATAGTTACTTAGAATGCAACACCTATTTGATTTCCTTCAGTAAGCTACCCAATTAAAAAATGAGCAAAGGACTTGAATTGACACTTGTCCAAGTAGGAAATACGGAGGGCCCAGAGACATATGAAAAAATGTTCAGTATTGTTAGCCACCAGAGAGATGCAAATTAAAACCACAATGAGATACCACTTCACACCGCTGAGAATTGCCATCATAAACAAAGCAACAAACAATGAGTGTTGGAGAGGTTGTAGAGAAAAGGGAACATTAATGCACTACTGGTGGGCTTATAGACTGGTACAATCACTATGGAAAACAGTATGGAATTTTCTCAGAAAACTAAAACTGAAACTGCCTTTTGATCTGACAATTCCACTGCTTGGATTATATCCTAGGAAACCTGAAACACCAATCCAAAAGAACCTATGCACCCCAATGTTAATAGCAGCACAATTTACAATATCCAAGTGCTGGAAGCAACCTAAGTGCCCTCAGTAAATGAATGTATCAAAAAAACTATGGTGCACTTACACAATGGATTTCTATGCAGCAGAAAGAAAGAAGGAGCTCCTACCCTTTGCAACAGCATGGAACTGGAAAGCATTTTGCTAAGTGAAGTAAGCCAGGCGGTGAAAGACAAATACCATATGATCTCACCTTTAACTGGAACCTAATCAACAAAACAAACAAGCAAGCAAAGTATAACCAAATACAGTGAAATTGAAAACAGGCTGACAGTGACCAGAGGAGAGAGGGGAAGGGATAATGGAGAAAAAGGGTGAAGGGTTTACAGAAACAACTATAAAGGACATATGGACAATAACAAGGGGGTGTGGAAATGGGAGGGAGATGAGGAGGGCTGGGGTGGGAGAGAGGGGTGAGGGGGAAAGGCAGAAAACTACTTGAACAACAATTTAAAAAGAGTATTTTATGATTCATTTATGACAAGGAAATGTTTATAATAAAATGCTATGTTAAAAATAGACAACTATGTAATCACTTTGACCTCAGCTTTGATTTATATAAATATACACATGTATGTAATACTTTCTTATATATGCATATATTTCTGGATTTAATAAAACTGAATATTACTTGAAAAAAATTCTGAATATCTAAACCAGGAAGACACATGTAGAAAGCAATGAATGAAGCTAATTGGAATTCACTGTCATTCTTCCAGCATCAAGAGAAATAAAAACTAGATAAAATAAAAATTATTTTATAGCTCCAATCCTTAGAGCAAAAGCTAACATGTTCACTGTTTTTTGCTTGCTGGAATACTTATATACAGTAAAGAAAAAAAGGGGATAATTAATGAATCTGAAGAGGGAAGTAGAATGCTCATATCCTTGCTGCTAATACATTTGCTCTATAAATATTGTGCATCCTCTACTAAATAATTTCTAGACTCTCTCCAAGCATATATTCTTTAAATAACTGAAAGAGTCTTCTGAGACAGTTTCAAATAGATGAGACATGTTCAGGACATTCCAACAAGCAGAAACATGGAATACCTTTGTATTTTTAAATTAATTTTTAACTTAAAAATTGTGAAATAAGCTTTCTCCTATGAAGTCCAAATGAGAAACTAAACCCCCAAAGCACAGGGCCCATTTTCAGCTTCATCAGCTGTAGAAAAGTAGTAAAACTTTTATTATGAATGGAGACTATGGAACTAACTCACCCCGTAGACAATTGAAAACTGCCTCTGGTATTAGGAAATGACCTTTGGTGTTTGGAAATAGCCTTTGAGTTACACACGACTGCAGTGCTTTATTTTTCAATGCAATCTAATTTGATATTGTAGCAGAGCATCCCCGCATTAAAAATTTCTCACAGGGCATAGATGTTTCAACATGTTTTTTTTTTTTTAAATGAACCAGTGTTAGAAAAGATAAGTGAGAAAGGATACAGTTTCCCTTCAGAAACTGTACATTTCTTTCAGGTAATATGATAACAATAAAATAAAAACAGTTTTTCATCTATGTGACAATTTTAATTTTTGTAAAATTGTTTACTTTCAATAAAAAAGCCCACTTCAACATTACATTTTAATGGTTCGTCAAATGTATACATCTGTAAAATCTCAAATAATAGAAAATTTCTATCACCCTAGAAAGTTCCCTCGTGCTCCATTAAATTAAATTTCTACCATCTCCAGCCTTACACAACCACTAATCTGCTTTATCATATTATAGTTCAGTTTTGTTTTCTCTAGAATTTCATATAAATGTGATCATATAATATTGCATGTGCTCTTTTGGGCCTGACTTTTTTCACTTAGCATGTTTTTGAGATTCATTAATGTAGTTGTGCACATCAAAAGTTTGTTCCTTTTTCTTCGCTACTATTACTCAACTGTATAAATATACCAAAATGTGTTCATATGTTTATCTGTTAATGGACATTTGAATTGTTTCCAGGTTGGCTATTATGGGGGGAAAAAGCTTCTATAAACGTGTATTTCAAAGCCTTTCTATAGACATATAAAGATCTGTCTGGAAAAAGTCCAGCCATCATAAATATAATCAGAATGGTTTGCACAACATCTATGTAACTTGGCAGCCAGGGAGAGTGGACCGCAATGTGCATGGGTGAACAATGACAACTTCACCATACTAGTCATTATGGGCAGCAGACAACTTTGAGTGAGCATGTGTACTGTGTGGCCATCACATTCAAAATGACTGAGAGAGTAAAAAATCTGCATCAAATTTTGTGTTAAGCTTGAACATTCTTCCACAGAAACCATTCGGATGATTCAGAGGGCTGCAGCTATGGGCAATTGGTGATTGACAGCTTCATCACAACAATCACCTTCTCATGCATCATGTCTTGTGCAGAATTTTTCAGTAAAATATCAAATCACCCAGGTGATCCAGTTCCCCGACAGCCCAGATTTGGTGCCCTGCAACTTAGGACTTTTCCCAAAACCAAAATCACCTTTCAAAGGGAAGAGATGTCAGAACATCAATGAGATTCAGGAAAATATGATGGAGCTGCTGATGGCAATTAGGAGAACTATGTGAGGTCCCAAGGTGCCTACTCTGAAGGGGACTGAGGTGTCATTATCTTATATACAATGTTTCTTGTATGTTCTTCAGTAAATGTTTCTATTTTTCATATCACATGACTGGATACCATCTAGACAGACCTCATGTACTTCCTTTTTGATGCATATACATATTAGTAGAATAATGGATCATATGGTAGGTATATTTTTAAGAAAGTACAATACAAAACTGTTTTCAAAATGATTATACAGTTTTATGTTACCAACAATGTATTTGGGTTCCAGTCACTCTTCATCAATGTTTTAGTCATTCTAGTAGGTGTATAAAGGAAAATTGTTGTGATTTTAATCTGCATTTCCCTTATTAATAGCTATAAACCTTTTGGCAATCATGTATTTCATTTTGTCAATATTCTGTTCAAATCTTTGCAAATATTTTTGGACTCTTTATCGTTATTGATATGTAAGAGTTATTTTATAGTCTAGATACAAGTCCTTTGTAAGATGAGTGTTTATATACTCTGTAACTCAAGATTTCATTTCTAAGTGTATGTTCAAAAAGAAATAAGTGCTGATTAGTACAAAAACATGTAAAATAATGTCCATTGTGACATTATATGTCATACTTTCCAAACTTAAAATCAAGAGTGCAAAAAATAAATGTATTTTGACATGATCACACAATGGAATGTTATACAGTAATAAGAATACATGACTCATAATTGCATACAACAATATGGATGAATCTCACAAACCTGTCGAACAAGGGGAGGTAGACATAATGCATACTTTTTTACTCTATGCAGCAAAGAAATGTTCAGCAATATGCTGTTAGGAATCAGGATTTTTTTTTTGCTTTGAAGAAGAATGAGGGTGGGTGGTGACTGGCAGAGGACACAAAGGGGGCCTCTGGGATGCTGGTGATATTATATTTCTAATTGTGGATGCTGGCTGGGTAGGTGTGGTTATTTTGAAAAATTTATCAATATGAACAACTGTAATTCGTGTACATTTTTATGTATAATATAGGTTACCAAAAGGTTGAAAAACAAGAATATAGCCCATCTGATTTCACTTTGTTGTGGGGGGAGGAAAAAAGATGGACACTGAATGAATGGAGACAATAATTCTGTATCGTGTATAAGCTTCACAGTTTTTCCTGTATTACCACACTAAGGCTATAGAAGGGTGGGCAGAATATTTATTGAAATTCCATTTATTTACAGTATAATTTCTCATTTAAATATAGCATTTCTTTTTCTATCCCATGCATTATTAAATGCATACTTATCTGTGAAGCAGCTCTATTGATTTCCGGATTAACAATTTAAACCTCATCTGCTACTATGCTGACCTTAATTTCTCATTTCAAGTGAATTTTGGAACTTCATTTATTTTCCAGTTTAAGTTGCAATATTTGTTTGATTTCCCTATGTGAATCGTTCCCATAATGGGGTACATATTGGTGTCTCATAGAGTGGGCACTTAATGATCCATTTTTCCAAAGAAAAACTGAGATTGATAAATTGTATACAATAGTCTTTTCATACAGAACCATTTTAATTTTTCATTTTGTCCAAATGAGAAAAAAAACTGCCACTGTTAGCTGATTATAGATTTTATTAAATGTCATGTCATAATAAGACTAAATACCTTAAAACACAATTTGGAAAAATATATTTTTCTACTAAAATATACTTATATAGTATATCAAGGGAAGATATAAGGCAAGAGATGGATTTGCTAACATTTTGGATATATTTAATATTCATATTAAAGCATTGAATTATTATTTTATAATATATACAGTACTGTTATGTGCTAAATCATGGTTTTATTCACTTTGAAGGTAAAGAAACTAAAGTAACTTAATTGCCAGAAACCAAGGCAATAGGGTGTAGTTATAAGCGCATATGGTATATGGGCTTATAAAAGTTGTTTGACCTTAAACAAGTCATTGAGCTTCCCTGATTCTCATATTCCTCAGATAAAATGATTATTTATAAAGTTGTTATTAAGCATTTAACTAGAAAACTATATTAAAAGTGCCTTTGTATAGTGCCTGGTATATAGCAAATAGCCTATAGTAGTGATTTCCTCAATTCTTATTTATAATAAAGGAAATAAGTGGAATGATGTATGTTCTAGGCAAAGAGAAGAAGCAGTTGAATTTGTGAATACAAATGTTTTGTAGGGAAGACTCCTACCCAAAATCATAGCTAATCCCAACCTAAAAATTCAATGTCAGACTTTTTACACGTTCTCAGACTCAGCTCTGGTTTTTCTGACAAGAAATTTGCATGAGTATTTTATTGTTTTACAACATCTGACATTACTGATATAGTTAATATCCAAGAAGAATACATTACTAAGCAAAGATGTAGCAAAAACTTAACTCATTAAGCACTCGGTGTTGCTCTCCCAGGGAAATTATATAATTTGTGAATTGACCTACATCATTTAAAATTTATTAGTCAATAGCATTGCTATATTGCATTTACATGGGTTATATTAGGAAACTACCTGATATTTGTCAGCAAATTGATATCTTTATTGTTCATATCACCAGCTTTTCCTTTGTATTAAAATATTAGAAAGATAAATCGTTGATCTTAAGATCTTAGACATTTTAATATCAATAAAATACAATTTATTTTTAATGGGGTAGCTATGAAAACATTTTAGAAAAATAGATTAAATTTAATATTTTTGGTTCAGAGTTATCATATAGGCAAATCAACTTTCTTGTGTCAACTGCTATTTAAATTAATTGAATTATTCATTATTAATAATGATGCCCATCATTTATTAACTGGTCTCAATAGGTCAAGCACTCTAAATGAAACTCAATTTATTCAATCTATTTTAAACCATAAAGAAAAGTTCCAAGGATAGTACAAAAGTTTTTATATTCTTTACCAAGATTTAACCATTTCCTTACATTTTTGTCTGAAGTGCTTTATTATCTTCCCTCCCTCTCTTTCTTTGTGCTTGTTTTATTCTGCCCTTCTCTCCACTCTACATAACTCCTTTGACATTAATCTATAGATACTGTACTCACTTGCTCCTAAATATTTCACTGAATATTTCTTATGAACAATGGCATTATATTATGACAGTACAATGATCAAAATCAGGAAAATTAAAATCACTGTATTATGTAATCAATGCTAGAGATTCAAATTTCATCTTAGCTTTGTTTTCAATCCAAGGGAAACATGTTTAGTCTTTCACTATGAAGAATGGTTTCTCCATAATATGCTTATCAAGTAAAAAGAAGTTTGAAAGAAAAAAAAGGAATGATTGCAACTGTAGTTTTTTGCTTGTCTTTTATATATGCTATTTATCAATCAAAATTGATTTCCTTCTATTCCTAGTTTGCTGGAAGTTTTTGTCATGAAAGGAATTTAGTCAAATCTTGTTGTTTTTTTTTTTTTTTTTTTGCTTTTAGGTAGATAATCAAATGGCTTTCCCTTTTTTTCTTCTAATAGAGTTAATCACATCGATTAATTTATTATTAATCAACCATAAATTCGGGGAATAAACTGTATTTGGTCATGATGTACTATCATTTTAATGTATCTCTGGGTTTAATTTGCTTTCATTTATTCTCATCTATATTCAAGTGATATTGTTTTTTTCTTTTACTGTAATTTTTGCTTTGGTTTTTGTATAGGGGTTATACTGGCCTTGTAAAATGAGTTGGCAAGTATTTTCTCCTCCACTGTTTTCCAAATATGATTGTGTAGGATTGGTATTAATTCTCCATTGTGTTATAATTCAACAGTAAAACTATCTGGGCCTTTAGTATTACCTATGAGAAAGTTTTAAACCAATGATTTTATTTACTTAATGCATATATTAGGGGTATTCATGTTTTTTATGTCATTTATAAATGTTTTGATAATTTGTGTTTCAAGAAATGTTTTTATTTCATCTACGTTATTAAAATGATTAACATAAGCTTGTTAAAAATATTTCTCTATTATGCTTTTAATAAATGTCAATTATATAGTCATAGCTTTTCATTCACTCTAGATATTGGTAATTTCTGTGTTCTATTTTTTTTTCTTTATCAGTGTTGCTGGGGGCTATCAATTTTACTGATCTTTTTAAGGAAACATATTTTGGTTTTATTAATTTTTACTTCTTTTTATTTTATTATAGTTTTTCCTTTACTTAGGATTTATGTGATCTAATTTAAATTCTTAAGGTGAATGATCTAGAATTTTTATTTGTTTTTAATATTGGTGCTTTAATAAATTTCTCTCTAAATTTTATTATAACACCAAATCATACATTATTTAGTTTAATTAATTTTTATTTAAATATATTTGGCATATGAGATTTTATTAGATTCAGGTGTACAATATAGTGATTTGACATTTTGATGCCTTACAATGTAATCATCCCACTAAGTCTAGTAATTATCTGTGACAGTGCAAATTTATCGTAATATTATTGACTATATTTTCCTTTACCATTCTCACCTATCCTTTTACCTCTCTCCCCTCTGGCCACCATCAATTTGTTTCTGTTTTGTTATGTTTTGTTTGTTCATCTGCTTTTTTTTTTTTAATTTTACAAATAAGTGAAACCATAAAGTATTTGTCATTCTCTGTCTGACTTATTTCACTTAGCATAAGTGAAATAATATCCTTTATTTTTTATTGTTGTTCAAGTATAGTTGTGTCTATTTTCACCTCACCACAACATCTCCCCTGCCACACCCATTCCCACTGCTTCCCACCCTTGAACCTACCCCCTTTGGTTTTGTCAATGTGTCCTTTATACATGTTCCTTGAAGACCTTTCCCTTATTTTTCCCCATTGTCCCTTTCCCTCCTGCCCTCTGGTCACTGTCATCCTGTTCTCTATTTCAGTGTCTTTGGTTATATTTTGCTTGTTTGTTTGTTTTGTTGATTAGGTTCCAGTTAAAGGTGAGATCATATGACATTCCTCTTTCACTGCCTGGCTGACTTCACTTAGTATAATGCTCTCCAGTTCCATCCATGCTGTTGCAAAGGGTAGGAACTCTTTTTTTCTTTCTGTTGCTTAGTATCCCACTGTAAATGTTCTATAGTTTTTTTGATCCATTCATTTACTGATGGGCACTTAGGTTGTTTCTGGCACTTGGCTACTGTAAATTGTGCTGCTATTAAAATGGGGTGTGTAGATTCTTTTCAATCAATGTTTCAGGATTCTTAGTGTATAATCCCAGCACTGGTATCACCAGGTCATAAGGCAGTTCCATTTTTAGTTTTCTGAGGAAATTTCATGCTATTTTCCACAGTGGCTGCACCAGTCTGCATTCCCACCAACAGTGCGAGGGTTCTTTTTTCCCCACAACTTCTGCAGCATTTATTCTTTGTTGCTTTGTTTATGATGGCCAGTCTGACCAATGTGAAGTGGTATATCATTGTGGTTTTAATTTGCATCTTTGTGATGGCTAGTGATGCTGAGCATCCTTTCACATGTCTCTGGGCCCTCTGTGTATCCTCCTTGGAGAAGTGTCTGTTCTCTCCTTAACTTTAATCTTGGGTGATGTGATTATGATATGCCTCAGTGTGTTCTTCCTTGGGTCCCACATCTTTGGGACTCTGAGCTTCCTGGACTTCCTGAGAGGCTATTTCTTTCACCAGATTGGGGATGTTCTCCATATTTTTTTCAAATCGGTTTTCAATTTCTTGTTCTTCCTCTCCTTCTGGCACCCTTATGATTTGGATGTTGGAATCTTTAAAGTTGTCTGATAGGTTCCTAAATCTCTCCTCATTTTTTTAAATTCCTGTTTCTTCATTCTGTTCTGGTTGCATGTTTATTTCTTCCTTCTGGTCCAAACCATTGCTTTGAGTCCTGGTTTCCTTCCTGTCACTGTTGGTTCCCTATGCATTTTCCTTCATTTCACTTTTCATAGACTTCACTCTTTCTTCAATTTTGTGACCAAACTCAACTATTTCTGTGAGTATCCTGACTACCAGTGTTTTGAACTATGCATCTGATAGGTTGGCTATCTCTTCATCACTTAGTTGTATTTTTTTTCTCTAAATTTGATCTATTCTCTCATTTGGGACACTTTTCTAAATCTCACCATACCTGTTATGTAATCAGGGATGGAGCCTTAGGTATTCACCAGGGCAGGGCAATACCACTTTGCTCTGTTGTGGTGCTGTCTGTCAGGGAGGGGTCCGAGAGGCAACAATGCCACCTGTTCGGCTTTTGGCTGGCTTTCAGCTGGCTTTCGGTCACTTCGCCCGCTACCCACAAGCAAATTGAACTCTTCTGGTGCTGATTCCTGCATGGGTGGTTTTGTGTACATTCTAGGATCTTGTGGGTCTCTCTGACGAACACTCCTGTGAGGCTGAGAGTTTCTCCTGCCACCTCAACCCCCACAGGTTTATTTCCAGGCACTGAAACCCTGAGTTGTGTAGTCTGTCTCACTCCCCAGTTGTTCCTCCCAGTTTATCTGGGACTGGGACTGGGACCACCCAGTCTGCGAGCTGCCACCTCCTCCAGTCCTCCAACTGCTGCCTTGCCCACCCTAGTTCTCCAGCTGGAGCCTTGCCACAAGTCCTCTCCAGCTGCCTGCCTTCACCCCTTCTACTGGCCTGCATCAATGTTTCCTTTTTAACTCCTTGGTTGTTGGATTTCTGTACAGTTCGATTTTTCTGGAATTCTGGTTGTTTTTTGTTTTTAAATTTGTTCTTGTCATTATTTTGGTTGTGCGAGGAGGCACAGTGTATCTACCTATGCCTCCATCTTGGCTGGAAGTCAAAAACATTATTCATATATTTTAATTTAGGAAAGCTAAAAGGATACCTAAAGCTATGGGTTAAATGGTTTTTGTTGAATAGACAGTAGATCTAGTTAACTTAATCAAGATTAATTGGAAGCATCTCATTTTATGAGATACCTAATTGACCATGATGAGTTGGTGTGCTTGCCTTGTGCACAACACAATTCCCCTCATTATACTCCATGACACTTTTTCTATGTATGCATACGTCTCTGTCTTCCATCTCAATATGTTCTTAACCTTAGTTGCACATTGGAATCACATGGAGAACCATTGAAAAATTATGTCTCCGTCCCACTACAAAAGATTCTGATTTCTTTTGTGTGACATATAACCTAGACATCGGGATTTTGTAAATTTTCTGAGGCAATTTAAATTTGCAATTATTGCATGTGATTTTGGGTTCAAAAAGAGCACTAGTTTTCAAACCTGGAGGTGCATGAGAATCACCAAGGAACATTTAAAAACTAATGGTTGGACTTCATTTCAGACCCCCTAAACCAGAATATCTGTGGGTAGGATATAGGCACTGTCATGTTACATTGTTGTTTCTCATGTTTTGTTTTTTTAGCATCTAAAGTCATTGTAATGTAATTTAGAATTAAGAACCATCGATCTATCATTTAGTAAATTGTTAAAAATGCAGATTTCTAAGGCCCACCACAGACCTCCTGAATCAGAAATCCCAGTGAGATTTAAAAAAATATTGATGCCTGGGTACCTTGTCCACAAATAGTCTGATTTCAGTGGTCTGCAATGTGATGTGAACATTGGGATTTGTATAAAAGTACTCTAGTCCTGGTCAGGTAGCTCAGTAGGTTAGAGCATTGTTTGATATAAAGTTTTAGGTTCATTCCCCAGTCAGGGTACATACATGAAACAACTAGTGAATGAATAAAGGAGTGAAACAACAAAACCCTCTCTCTCTCAATCAATCAGTCAATCAATAAAATTAATAAAAAATAGAAGTGCTTCAGCTTAATTTAATGTGTACCCAAGATAGAATATTTTCCTAGTTAATGAGCTCCTTAAGAACTGAGATCATGACATCCTGACATAACCAGCATTGTAGGTTCTGAATTTGGCACAGGATTTTATATTTGTGAAGGAAACTTGAAAATGGGCAAAGGGCAGAGGAAGAAGAGATCAATCATGCAAAAAAAAAGCCTTAGGTATTTGGATTTTTATGTAAGTAATGTAGTTCAATTTTGTAGTCAACAATCATTCACAGATTCTGATTTCTTTATGTTAACAGAGATTGTCTTCATACTGCTTTCCAAAAAATAAAAGGTATTGGTTCTAAAAAGACCATCTTTGGATAATATGATATACAATGGTACCCCTCCTAAATAATCAGTTATAATAGAAAATATATTCAAATATTCAATGATCTTTTAGGTTTAAAATATGGCAGGTTTCTCATAACTGGAAACAATTCAGCACCAAATAGACCTGTTGGGAAAACAAGAAACTTAAAATACATTCACTCCAGCAAAAGGTCAGTCACAGTGATCTTCAATTAATTGTTATTTATGAAGATGGCTGCATTTCCTTTTTGAAATCTGCTTTGCAGAAAAATCCTCCAATTTAAAATTGTTTTAAATGAAAAGCAAGAAAGAGATATCCCATTATTTCGAAAAGACAAAAAACTTAGTAATAAACTAAGTTTAGGATTTACTAAAGATTTTCCATTTGAAATTTGATTAATGCTAGAATCAAGAAGAAAAAAATACTTGACTTTTTTTCAATTTGTTAATATAGTGTTCAATTATTTTTCAATCCTTAATTTATCTATTATAATAATTAATATAGAAATAGAGTAAATTAAATGTATTGTTGAAAATATAACATTACCGTTTTAAGATTTTAGTCATTTTCAAACAAATATAGTGAAAGCAATCAACCAAAATGTTCTCCCATGCAGTATTATTTTAGTTTCAGAAAGCAAGTAATGATGATAATCAAAATTGTCATCAACAGTGTCAACATTCCAATCAAACAGTTATAGTTTATTTTATCTATTTATTTATTTTTTATTTTTCTTGCCCTTGAACTTGGCTCTCTATAGAGCCCAGATGATCTTGTACTCCTATCATCACTATGACCTACCTTTTACTGAAACAGATGAGTAATAAATAGACCCTGACCAGAGAAAATTACTACATTTGGCTTCCAAGTATGGTGATCTTAATAGATAGGAAGACACATGGAGACAACAACACAGGCAATAAATTCAATAAAATGGCTGATGCTTTGGCTAGCATAATGGTGACTTCTGTGTTACAATTTTAATAACAACAGGCCTGATCACAACCATTATTAGAATGTTGGAATTTAAATTGATCATCTTTTTTTCCAGTCTTATAACCAGAGCTGACCTAATATTGCCTGCTTCTTACTTAAAATGACTTGTAGTGTAATTAGTTAATAAGCTTAGACACAACTAATAACAGGTAAAACTTGAACCAGAAGTATGTATTACCACTGTTCAATTTAATTTAACAGTTTCCTCATGAGTGTTTAAGTGATTGACAGTATATTATAGGAGTAAAGGGAGATAAACTTAAATTTTCAGACAAGATCACACTTGGAAGGCCTTGAATGTGAGGCTTTTTAGCCTCTCAGTAGCATCTTCAGAGTACATAGACTACTCTGGGTGGAAAACACGCAAAACCTATGATTTTCTCTCTGGGTTTATTCCTTTTTCTCATTATTGGTCCTGTAATTCTTCACTTCTCTATTAGTTCTACAATGCCTTAAAGCAATCCTATAAAAATGTTGTTCAGACCTTTTAGTTTTTTCCGGCATTATTGCTCATCTGAATTACCCGATCTACTTTTATTAAACGATGAAATATATATTTTGTTTTATATTTGTTTATTGTATATTTTATTTCTAGAAGTCTGTTTCTTTGGTAAATTTGCCAGATCTATGTTTATGTTTTCCTAAATCCTGACAGCTTTAAACTTTTAAGTTGTATATTGTGATATAATAACCAGTTTTTTTTAAAAAAGATTTTTTTGTTAGAGGGAAAGGAAGAGAGAAAGGGAGAGAAACATCAATGTGTAAGAATAACATTGATCGGCTGCCTCTTGTACATCCCCAATTGGAGACCTGGCCAGCAACCCAGGCATGTGTCCTGACTGGAAATCGAACTGGCAAACTTGCAGTTCACAGCCCAGTGTTCAAACACTGTGCCACACCAGCCAGGGCATAATAACTATAGTTTTTAAAATAATACCTGATCATTCCAACACATGATGTTTTTTATTCCATTTCTTCCATCTATGTTTATTTGTTTGTTCTTGCTCACAGCATGCTACATATTCAGCTGCTCTTGACTGTGTACTACTCATTGGCACTAAATAAATGTCTATATTAAGAATTGTTGTAAGCAAAATAATGTCACATCTACAAAGATGTCTATATCCTAATCTTTGGAACATGTGAATATGTTAGGTTATACGACAGTGGGAAATGAAGACTGAAAATGGAATTAAGGTTTCTATTCAGTTTAAGATAAAACAGAGGTATTACCCTGAATTAATCAGGTGATCCCACTATAATCAAAAGGGTCCCTGAAAGTAGAAAAGGCAGGCAAAAGAAAATTTTGAGGAGATATGACTGTGGGAAAGAATGGTAAGAAAGAATCATCAAAGAGGTACAGTATTGTTTGCTTTAAAGGTGTATAAGTCAAGGAATGTAGCTACCCTATTTAGAATCTTGAAAAGGCAAAGGGATGACTTTTAGCTTAGAGAGACTATCATTGGACTTCTGATACATAGACACTAATCCACAGATTCTTCAGATGTAATCTAACCTATAGATCTTTAAAGATAAATATGTGATGTTGTAAATCACTAAGTTTGTGCTAATTTGTTAAGACAGCAAGAGAAAAGTATATACAGAATTTCTTGAGGTCCAGGGTAAAGGCACCTTCCTCCAGGAAAGACTTATTTTTCCAACTGTCAGGTGCTTGTCAGCAATGCTACTCAAGGAAGTCCTTAAAGCAAGTTAATACTTTGAGATTGTCGGGGTCATCCTAAACCAGTTTGCAATATGGGTGATAACCAGCTCTATTCATCAACAAGGAAACCTTTCTACAATTCCATGTTGTACACAAAGAGTGGACATATTAAAAACCATTGAAATTTTCACTTTAAATTTGTGAAAAGTATAGTATGTGAATTCTATTTTCACAAAGCTATCTTTTAAAAGGTGGCTGCAAACCATTTCATCATGGTGTATGATCTTTGAATGTATTGCTCAATCCAGTTTGTCAACATTTTGTCAAATATTTGTCCTCCTAAATCACAACACTACCTTTGTTTTGTTTGGGTGTATATTTTGTTAACATTTGTTTTTATCCTTATGGGTTAGTGCACAGGTGGTGAACACAAGGCCTGCGGACTGAATCTGGCCCTCCACCTTGTTTTATCACCCTGGCACCTCATTTCCACCTGGCAGCAGCACTGAGCTCCTTGCTCCTAGTTAAGGAGTAGTTCAATTTAAACAGTTGTAAAGTTTCATTCAGCCCTTTAAAGGCAACTGTGAGGCTGATGTGGCCCCTGGTGAAAATGAGTTTGACATTCCCTGAGTTAGTGCATTAAATGTTGTATAAAAAGTTAAAATGAATGGTCTAGCCATGCCTATTCAGAAATCACTGGGATTTTGGTAAAGTACTGGAGAAAATCTTTCATGGCAAAGAAATGTGATAAATAATGTCTAATTTCCATTAAATTCCCACTGATATCTCTCAGTCAATCATTTCTAAAGAAAATATACTGTGTACAAGTAATTTTTAAATTAGTGGACTTTTCATTTTAAGTTTACAGAAAAATTAAAGAGATAGCTTAGGGAATTACGATATACCTCCTCTCCTAAGCAGTTCCCTCTGCTATTAACAGCTATTAATGTGGTACATTTGTTAGAATGAACTAATCAATTCTGACACATTATGTTTAACTAAACTCCATAGCATACATTAGTGTTCACAGTTGTGTTGTACATTTCTATGAGTTTTGACAAATGAATAATGCCATATATCTACCATTGCAAGATCTTTCAGAACAGTTTCACCATCTTAAAAATGCTCTATATTTCCATGCTCCCTCCCCCAGAAATCGAAGCAACCAGTAATCTTTTAACTGTTTTCATATTTTTATCTTTTCCAGAATGTCATATAATTTTAGTTCATTTCTGGTCTCAGAATAAGCTTTGTATGATTTCTATACTTTTAAATTTGTTATGGTATTTTTTATGGCCCAGAATTTGTTCTATCATGGTGAATGTTCCATATGAACTTGAGAAGAACGTATATGTATATTCTGCTGTTGTTGGATGAAGAATTCTGTAAATGTCAGATTCAGCTTAGTGCTGTTCAACTACATCCTTACTGGATTTCTGCCTGCTGATGTTAATTAATAGTAGAGTAGTGTTGAAGTCTTCAAATATGACAGTGAATAAATCTATTTCTCCTTGCCATTCTATCAGATTTTGCTACTAATATTTTGATATTCTATTGTTATCTTAGATGTATGCATGTTAAGAATTTTTCTTCTTAGAGTTATATCTTTTATGTTGTTATATTTTGTCTTCTTAGAGAATTAACACCTTTGTCATTATGTTATGCCTCCTTTATTCATAATACTTAGGAAGTCTGACTTTCCTCATAATTAATATAGTTATTCTAAGTTTCTCTTGATTTTGTTATAACTTTAACCATCTCTACTTTTAATGTAGCTCTGTGTTTACATATAAAGTGGACTTCTTTTACACAACATATAATTAGGCCTTATTTTTGATCCATAGTGATAGTCTTTTAATTGTTGCATTTAACTATGTACATATAAAGTGATTATTGATATGGTTGGATTCATATCTAGCATACTTGTAACTATTTTCTATTAGTTGCTATTTTTCTTTGTTTCATTTTTGTTTTTTCCCTATTTTTTCTGCATTCTCTGGATTTGTTTCAGATTTTATGTACTTATTTATTTTTAGAGAGAGGGGGAAGGAAGCAAGGAAGAGAGGGAGAGAAATATTTCTGTGTTGTTGCCTCTTGCATGCCCCTTACTGAGGAACCTGACCTGCAACTCAGTCATGTGCCCTGACTGGGAATTGAATTGGCGACCCTTTGTTTTGCAAGCCGACACTCAACCACTGATCTACACCAGCCAAGGCTGCATTCTCTGGTTTCAATCCAACATTTTATATGATTCTATTTTATTTACTTCTTAGAGTATTAATTTTACTTCTTGTTTTGATTTGCCAGCGATTTTCCTAGAGTTTGAAATATACATTTACAAGTAATTATAGCCTAACTTCAAATATTACTATATTGCTTCATAGGTAGTACAGGTACATTATAACAGATATTTTCCAAGCCTTCTCTCCTGTTCCTTATATCATAGCTGTCATTCATTTTACTTATTAATAAGCTATAGTCATCTAATACATTATTGTTATTATTTTGAATAAATGTGTATATAATTTTAGGACAGCTTTGAAGAATATTAACTGATACTTATATAACACAACTATCACCTTGAGAGAAATTCACCACTCAACATCATCTTCATGATTATTGGGCCATATTTCACATTCAAAAACATATATGCATTTTTTCATTGCAATCTTAAGTGAATTTAGAACTAATAAAAACAATTTACTGAGCATTTGCTATGCTCTAGGCACTGTTTGAAGTGTCTCATATGCATTATTACATTTCCTTCTTACCAAATCCCTTGTACTCTTCCCCATTTTACAGACAAATAAACTGAAATACAAAAAATTAAATAACTTGGCAAAGGTTCCAAGGTCAGTTACTAAATTCTGATAATTAGAAAGGTAAGATTTGAACCCATGCATTATGGCTCCAGAGCCAATTATTTTTTACACAATATTGCCCCCAAATACAAGGGAGGTAATATACATTGATCAAGGAGATGAAACTAAATAATCACTAAGCACTTACAATGTGCCAGAAATCATGCTAATTACCTTATGCACATCATTTCATTTAATCCTCACAACAACACTTCTGGGTTATTTTAACCACTATTTTACAAATGAGGAAACCATAGTTCAAAAAGAACATAATTTGACCAAAGACACAAAACAAAAAGTTACAGGCCAAGTATTGTAACTAAGTTCTGCCTGACTTCAAATAATAGAAAAAGGGAACCTTAGTGCACTGTTGGTGGGAATATAGATTGTTGCAACTGCTGTGGCAAACAGTATGAAATTTCCTCAAAAATTAAAAAAAGGAACTGTTTTATTGTTACAGTCTACAGGGGGTTCCTCCCTACCTATCTGGGTTCATTTTGCCTGCTGCT
Source organism: Tonatia bakeri (assembly GCA_004024845.1). Classification (NCBI taxonomy): domain Eukaryota; kingdom Metazoa; phylum Chordata; class Mammalia; order Chiroptera; family Phyllostomidae; genus Tonatia; species Tonatia bakeri. Next base: position 31,307 of record PVIA01008116.1, read on the forward strand.
TGAGGAAAGATGTCTCTTAATACCAGAGATCAGTGAAAAGGAAAGGAATTTATTATTCATTTGAAATATCACAAACTAAAGTTCTCCACAAATGCACACAGTCCTCCCAGCACCTTCCATGTGGCAAAAGGGAGCACTTCCAATGCCTCGTGGTCCTGACTCTCACCCCAGCCTCATGGTCCCAACCAAGACACCAAAGCCATGTGGTCCTAAATAGACGCATGGTCCCAAAAAGAGAGACCCCCAATGGCTGCTGTGCCTCTGTTTAAATCCCAGTGCTAATCTTCCTCTGCAGCCTCATTTCTGGATCCTCTCACAATTGGCCACAGCTGCCCACATTCTGAGCAGGTGTGGCCCTCTGGTGTGGAGCCAATTATCTCCAAGCTCTTCTGGACCCTATTACAAATCCCTATTTGGGGCTCCCCTCTTGGCTACACCCTGTTACATTATGACCCAGCAATTCCACTTCAGGGAATATATCTGAAGAAACCCAAAATCAAATTTGAAAGAATATATGCACCCTTATATTCATTGCTGCATTATTTACAATAGCCAAGCTATGGAAGCAACCCAAGTGCCCATGAATAGATGAGTGGATGAAAATGTGGTATATTTACACAATGGAATACTATTAGGCTGAAAAAAAGAATTAAATCTTACCTTTTCAATAGCATGGATATACCTGGATGGTATTATGCTAAGTGAATAAGTCAGACAAAGACAAAAACCACATTATTTCACTTATATGGAGAAACAAACAAACAAACAAAATAGAAACTGACTCATAGATACCAAGAACAAATTGACAGTTGTCGGACATGAGGGAGCCTGGAGTGTGGGGTAAAAAATGGTAAAGGGATTAAGCAGTACAGATTGGTAGTTACAGATGAGTCACTGAGCTATAGGTTACAGCTTATGGAACATAGTCAATAATGTTATCATAAATATGTATGGGGCCAGTTGGGTACTGGAAACATTGGGAAGACCACTCTATAAAGTACAGGATTTTCAAACCACTTTGCTGTATATCTGAAACTAATAAATATATATTGAATGTAAACTGTAATTGAAAAATAAAAACAAAATATAAAATATAATAATATGCTACATTATACTTATTTTAAAAATCTCCACGGATTTATCAGTTGAGAAATATTTGTAGAATACTTTCCAGGTTATTATCCATTTGAAACTTACAAGGACATTAAAACCATAGCTCTGCGATAAAGATGAAGGATTCAAGTCACACTAACTCAAAATCATGGAAAAGCCCTTCATTACCCTTTAAAAGACCTCTATTGTCATCACCATCACCACTGCTATCATTATTTTCATCATCATCATCATCATTATCGATTGGCTAATTAAAAAGTCTTAATTTAATTATCTTTTAAAATATGATTTATGTTGTAATGGATTAAGTTAGTTACTGAGAATAAAATATTTTTTCTGAATTTGTTTTAGAAAAGACCATATAAAAGACTATAGTCTCTCCTCCTCCAAATGTAAATGGTACCTTTTTTTTCCTAAAACTTTGTGTTTGATTTAGTGATGATTAAATCTATGGTTTAAGTTGTGAGAGATATTGACATGAAATAATTGAGGACATTTATTCAAACTTTAATAAGTTTCAGTTTAAGGTAGCTTTTCCAAAATCACCAGTTACACATTATTTTTTATAGAAACCATAATGAGTTTTAAGCCAAGCTACAATAACTCATACAAGATTTGTCAGAACCTGGGCTCAGCTATACATTTTTAAGTGAATTGTTGAACACTGGGTATCATTTATAGCCTTCTGCTACTTTTATCAAAGACCAATGATTTAAGGAATAAAGAGGACCACATAATTTATGCTAAACTGTTTCAATATTTGCCCAAAATGATATATATTATAACATCACTTTTTGTGAATCTTCTTTAAACACCATAAATAAAAATAAAAATAAGCAAAAGCAAATCTTTAATCTTACTAAATACCATGTAATAATCATAACTACCCCATATAATCTTCACAAAACTTTATCATATAGCTATTTTTCATAGTTCATGTTTATTGTATTTTTTCCATTACCACTTATCCCCACTATATCCACTTCCACCTCCACCCACTCTCCTGCCCTTGCGATCATCACACTGTTGCCTGGTCCATGGAGACCTTTTTATTTGTAACTCCATCTCTCCAGCCTCCCAAACTCCCCCAGAGCTGGGACAAACTAAACTAACAAGAAAATAGAGATAGCTATTAATAGTAATCCTCATATTATGGAGGTAGTTGAAGCTCAGAGAAAATATTGAGGATTACCCAAAACTCTAGTAATTTGTAGAGCTAGAGTTTCAACTCGGGTCTCTATTTTATCAAAACCTATGCTCTAAATATTGGCTTTGCTAGTCACAGTGAGCATATATGGTCTTGGTTACATAATACCAACATTTCACACTAAAAGCATAATTTTTGGTTCTATCTCATTACCTCTCTATTCAAAAAACATATTTCATAAAACAGTTCAATAAACTAGTAAATAAGTCTGTTGTTGCAAAGTAATTTTTATCATTGATGTAAAACTTACCCCTATCACTTTTCTTTACTGGTTTTCTTGTTATATTACAGGAAACCTAAGGACTCTTTCAAATCATAAAGAACAAGACCCTCAGGACAGTAAGACTGGAAGAGGCTTTTTTATCAACTATATAGTTTTTGCCCAATTCAAGTTCCTTTTCTTTCATTGGGACTGTGGTTTTGACAAATAAATTGAAGATGGAATTCAGAAAATAGTGTAAGCTAAAGGGAAAAATGGAAAATGAAAAAAAAAAACTCTTCATTTCCACTGATAGTTTCAAAAATTCCCAAAAGAAGTACTAAGTTGAAATGTGTTCTTGAAATATACAAAAAAAACCCTGTCATACAAGGATGGTGGAAGGCATGAGCCAAGAATTTACTTTTTGAATCCTCTGCAATATTTAATGAAAACTAGGTTTGTCAGACTCAGTGGTCTTTGGTAACCCTTATCTGAGCCAACACAAGCATCCTTTTCAATGTTAAAACATAGAGCAGAAATGATTTTCCACAAATATTTTCCTATGATTTATCCTAAAGGGGAAAAATATGTAAAATGGAGTTTGGGATTTTTAAAAAATAGCTTGGTGTATGAAATATCGCGGGGTATTATAAAATAATGACAAATTTTTGTATAATATACATCATGACCATCCTGTGAAAATAAAGGTAAACAACTCTTATTTCATAGATGAAGACACATCAACCCAGAGAAGAGAAAGAACATATTTAAAGCCTTTCTGGTCGTAAATACTAGAATTAGGACTAAAAGCAGTATCCTTTAATTGCAACTTCTGCATACAGAAACAATAATAGATAACACTGACATACATAGAAATGTATATATTTACATGCATGCATACAAATATACAAGGTCTGTCCAGAAAAAGGCCAGCCATTGTCAATATAACAAGAACGGTTTGTGTGACATCAGTGTAACCTGGCAGTCGAGGAGAGTGGACTGCACATGTGCAAACAATGACAACTTCACTGTACTAGTCAGTGGGGGCAGTAGATGTTGAGTGAGCATGCATACTGTGTGGCCATCACATTCAAAATGACTGAGCAAGTAGAGCAATGAATCTGCAACAAATTGTGCATTAAGCTTGAACATTACCCCACAGAAACGATTCAGATGATTCAGAAGGCCACAGCTATGGTCAATTGGTGATTGGCAGCTTTGTCATGGCAACGCATTTGCTCCTGTATTGCATCTCATGTAGTGTTTTTTGTTGAAACATCAAATCACCCAGGTGACTCAACTCCCCTACAGTCAAGATTTGGAGCCCTACTACTTGTGGCATTTCTCAAATCACCTTTGAAAGGGAAGAGATTTCAGACTGTCAATGAGATTCAGGAAAATATGATGAGGTAGGTGATGGCCACTGGGAGAACTGTGTGAGGTCCCAAAGTGCCTGCTCTGAAGGGGACTGAAGTGTCATTGTCTTATGTACAATATTTCTTATATCTTGTATCTTCTTCAATAAATGTCTCTATTTTTTGTATTACATGGCTGGATATCTTCTAGACAGACCGTGTATATTTACAAATACATCTCTCTCTCTCTCTCTCTCTATATATATATATATATACATATATATATATATGTATATATATATATATATATATATATATTTATTTATTTATTTATATAATCACAAAAACCTTACCTAGCCAATACTATTATTAACATTTGGACAGATCAGGAAACTAAACAAAAGAGGATGGATAGCTTTTGCAAAGTCACATAGCTAGAAAGTGGTAGAACTGAGGTTTGACTTCAATCAGCCTGGATGTAAAGTCTGTACACATAACTACTTTAACTATATTGCTTCTGTAGCCTTATTTGAACCTTAAATGTAACTAACATTTTAATCACAAGTTTCACTGAAGGATCAGTTATGGACAAATCATAAAATGCCATTACCTTTATCCAGGCACTTATTAAATAGTGGATGTACTATACATTGACACTCAGAGGGTTTTCTATAACACTAACACCAGGCTTCTCCTTTTCCTTTCATATGGGAATAAAAGCAAGAAATTTTAAATGACTAACCCAAGGTTATATGATGAGAGAAAAACAATCCCAATACTGGTACTCAGACATCCTTACTAACCTATTATCTAATATCATGTACTCCCAAAGCACAGAGATTTTCTAGACTAGGGCAAGAGAACAGAAGTGAAGGGACCTCTAGCATGTTCAAAAGGTCATGTGCCTCAAGGTTTTTCATGACATCTCTAAGCTCCTAAAAGTATTATAAACTATTATAAACTATTTTCTCAATAATTGAGGAATGTTATTTATTTAGGTTTGCTATACTGGAAAAAGCATGACTTTTGTGAAGGCTAACATGAACTCTGAAGTCTGTTTTTGTCACTCACTCAATGTCTAACACATGAATTCAAGTCAGAGGGGATTATATATATTAATCAACAATCATATTAAAATATAAATGAAGCCACAGTTAAGGAATAATCTAATTGCTTCTTTAAATGCACATTTTCAACTATGTATTCATATGTACATTCTAGAATTTTAATAAGGTATGAATAAATATAACATTTATTTATAGGAGTACCACGTCATTTACTTCCATGATATAGTATACAGAAGTAAAATTTCTCTATTATACCATGCTTATAAAACATTACATTTTATATCTGTATTTTAGAGATATAATGTATTTACAAGTGTCAGACAAACAAAGAGAATAAGAGACAAGTATTCCAGGAAAAGGGAATTCTATATACATAGGTCTTATGCCAGACTAAAGAGTGTAAATTATCTCCTTTCCTTCCATGCAACACAGCTGAACTTTGAAAAAAGAGTTTTGTGAATGCCTGAATCCAAAATGATGTCTTCATTATATGAGAATTTAAAAAAAAACACTTATTTTTTGTTTGTTTTGTTCATTAGGTTCCTCTTATATGTGAGATCATATTGTATTTCTGTTTCACTGCCTAGCTTATTTCACTTAGCATAATACTCTCCAGTTCTATCCATACTGTCACAAACAAAAGGTAGGAGTTCCTTCTTTCCTTCTGCTGTGTACTGTTCCATTGTGTAAATGTATCACAGTTTTTTGATCCACGCATTATGGATGGGCATTTAGGCTGTTTTCTGCATTTGGCTATTGTAAATAGCACCACTATGAATATAAGGGTGCATACGTTTTTTGAATTGGTGACTCAGGATTCTTAGGATATATTCCAAGCAGTGGAATTGCTGAGTCAAAAGGTAGGCCCATTTTTAGTTTTTTGAGGAAATCCCATGTTTTACAAACAAAAGAGCAAAATAGAACCACAGTCATGGAAACAAGGACCAGACTGACAGTAACCAGAAGGGAGGGAGAGGGGTATAAGGGAGGGAAAGAAGGGGAAGGGCATAGTTAAAGAGCAAGTATAAATGATCCATAGACATGAACAACAGGGTGTGCACTTACTGTAGGAGCATAGGGTGGGTGATGCAAGGGAGAGCAATAGGGGAAAATTGGTACAACTGTAATAGAACAATTTAAATTTTTAAAAATAATAAAATAAAATAAAACATCTGATTATAAACTTCATCCTGTCTTCCCATCATCACTCTCTTAATCTTTCTTATTTCTGCTTATTAAAGTCTACTTACCCTTTAACAGAGATATCAAAAAGAATCCAACATCAAGCATAACCACCCCCATCATATTCCCACATAAAATAACTCTTGCTTTCTACGCTATGCTCCTGTATCACCTTTCTCATACCATAATTATAGCACTTACAGGTATTCAAATAAAAACAATTAAAAAATTCTCAAAAAAATCTGTCTTAGTCACTGAGAAATTAAAGCTGTTCACTTTCAATAAAACCTGACAAAAAGGGTTAGGAAGCCACAGAGATTTTTGGGGCACCAACCCTTCTATGTTTTCCCTCTGTTTCTAAGTATAGGCTTTCATTTCCAAGTTTCACCCCCCTTGGGTGGCATTTGATTTGTTTTTATGACTTTCTGAGGTTAAGATGCCAAATGTAGTTCTAATCATAGGGCTAGTCTGGTCCATTGATTTGCATAAAAAGGAGAAAGCTTATTTCCAAGAGAGATGGTTTGTGCACCTGCTGACTGCTAACTGGAGTGGAACAAAGATTAATTCATTGCTAACTTAGGCCTTGAAAAGCTGGTTTCTAATGGTAAATATGGAAACCTTTTATTTCCTAAGTTGCAGGTTGATGAATTGGAAAGGAGTCTTTATTTTCAACCAGCCTCCTCCCAAGGGCACAGTGGTAAATTGTAGTTAAAGTATCATTATGTAGGCTGTCTTAATTTCAGTGATTATCACTTAGAAGTCTAGTTTATATTACCATTGATAAAAAATTAGAGAATTCAGGGAATAAGGTAAAATATTTCATTTGATTCATACAAAAAATATGACATGTAATATTTGTAAATGTCATTAGTATAATTTTGAAAAATCTGGACTATTTTCCAAGTTTTTAAAAAGATTTTGTTTATTTATCTTTAGAGAGAGGGGAAGGGAGGGAGAAAGAAAGGGAGAGAAACAGCAATGTGTGGTTGCTTCTCACTCACCCCCTACTGCAGACCTGGCCCATAACCCACGCATGTGCCCTGACAGGGAATCGAACTGATGATCCTTTGATTTGTAGGCCTATGCTCAGTCCACTGAGCTACACTAGCCAGGGCTATAATGTTTTTTTAATTGTTGTTCAAGTACAGCTGTCTCCATTTTCCTCCCACCATGCCCCCTTCCCCACTCATCTCTGCCTCCCACCTTTGAACCACCCACTTTGGCTTTGTCCATGTGCCCTTTATACATGTTCCTAGATGGCCCTTCCTTTATTTTACCCCATTATCACTTTGTCCCCTTCCCTCTACTTGCTGTCAGTTTATTATTTACTTCAAAGTTTCTGGTTATATTTACTTGATTTTTGTTGTTGTTGTTGATTAGGCTCCACTTATAGGTTAGATCATATGGTATTTGTCTTTCACTGCCTGGCTTATTTCACTTAGCACAATGCTCTCCAGTTCCAAAAACTACTACATGCCAAGAAATTTGATATCTGGGTGAAATGAGCAAATTTCAAGGAAAATATCTTCCAAAACTGAATGAAGAAGAAGCAGAAAGCCTGAACAGACTGATAACAGCTGACAAAATAGAAACAGTAATAAAAAAATATCCCATCACAAAAAAGCTCTGGACCAGACGGTTTCACAGGAGAATTTTACAAAACATTTAAGGAAGAGCTAGCTTCTATCTTTCTCAGACTATTCCAAAAAATCCTAGAAGATGGAAGACTCCCATACTCTTTTTATGATGCCAATATATTCCTAATCCCCAAACCAGATAAAGACAAAACAAAGAAAGAATATTAGAGGTCAATATCACTGATGAACATAGATGCTAAAATCCTCAACAAAATATTGAGAAACTGAATCCAGAAATACATTAAAAAGATCACACACCATGATCAAGCGGAATTCATTCCAGGGATGGAAGGATGATACAATATTCACTAATCAATAAACATTATACATCACATAAACAAAAGGAAAGACAAAAATCACAGGATCATATCAATAAATGGTGAAAAAGCATTTGATAAGGTGAAGCAACCATTTATAATAAAAAACATTCAACAAAGTAGGAGTAGAGGGTGCATATCTCAACATAATAAAGGCCATATAAGTGAAACCTTCAGCCAACATCATATTCAATGAGCAAAAACTAAAAACATTCCCACTAAGATCAAGACAAGGATGTCTGCTTTCACTACTTATATTCAACATAGTATTGGAAGCCCTAGCTACAGCAATCGGAAACATAAAGTAATAAAAGGCATCCAAACTGGAAAGGAGGAAATAAAACTGTCACTTTTTGCAGTTTATATGATAGTATTCATAGAAAACCCTATAGACTCCACCAAAAATTACGCAACCTAGCAAGTGAATTTGGCAAAACAATGGGTGCCAAGTCCATATTCAGAAATTGAAGACATTTTTATACACCAACAATGAAATATTAGCATCAGAAATCAGGGAAAAAAATTCCCACTTAACCATAGCAAGAAGAAGAATAAAGTACCTAGGAATAAACTTCACCAAGGAGGTAAAAGACTTGTACTGAGAAAATGACACAACACTAAAGAAAGAAATTTAGGAAGATGCAAACAAATAGAAGCATATACCATGTTCATGGGTTGGAAAAATTAACATAATCAAAAAGTCCATAGTACACAAAGCAATTTAAAGATTCAATGCAATTCTTGTTAAAATACCAGTGACATATTTCACAGATATGAACAAATATTTCAAAAATTTATGTGAAACCAGCCCTGGCTGGCATAGCTCAGTAGATTGAGCATGGACAGTGAACCAAAGCATTGCAGGTTCGATTCCCAGTCAGGGCACATGCCTGGGTTGCAGGCCATGGCCCCCAGCAACCACACATTAATGTTTCTCTCTCTTTCTCCCTCCCTTCCCTCTCCTAAAAAAATAAATAAATAAAATATTTTTTAAAAAAATTTATGTGGAACCATAAATGACCCCAAAAACCCCAGCCATTGTGAATTTTGACAAAATCGGAGGCATCCTAATATCTGATATAAAACTATATTACAAGGCCACCAGTGATCAAAACAGCCTGGTACTGTCATAAGAACAGACACATAGATCAATGGAACGGAACAGAGAGCCCAGAAATAAACCCAAGTCTCTATAGTCAATTAATATTTGACAAAGGGGCAAAAGTATAAAATGGAGTAAAAATAGCCTCTTCAACAAATGGTGTTGGGAGATCTGGACAGCTACATGCAAAAAAAAAAAAAAAAGAAAGAAACTTGATCACCAACTTACACCATATACAAAAATAAAATCGAGGTGGATAAAAGATTTAAATATAAGACCCATGGACATGAACTAAGGTGGGGCAATAATGGTGGTAGGGGGAATAGGGTGGAACAGAATTAACAGGAGAAAAATGGGACAACCATGAAGCATAATCAATAAAATATATTTACAAAGACTTTAATATAAGTCACAACAGTGTAAAATCCTACAAGAGAACATCTCAAGAAAATCTCAGATATACCATGCAGCAATATTTTCAGCAATATGTCCCCTAGACCGAGTGATAGGACACAAAGTAAAGAATAACAAATAGGACTTCATCAAAACAAAAGCTTTTGTATGGCTAAAGAAAACATCAGTAAAATGAAAAGGGAATCTACTGTATGGGAAAATATATTTGCCAATGATACCTCAGACAAGGGTTTGATCTCCAAAATATAAAAAGAACTCACATGACTCCACTCCAGGAAGACAAACAACCCAATTAAAAAGTGGTTAAAGGACCTGAACAGACACTTCTCCATAGAGGAAATACAGAGTGCCCAGAGAAATATGAAAGGATGCTCAGCATCACTAACCATCAGAGAGATACAGATCAAAACCACAATGAGATACTACCTCACACTGGTCACAATGGCCATCATTAAAAAATCAACAAACAAGTGCTGGTGAGATTGTGGAGAAAAGGGAACCCTAGTGTACTGTTGGTGGGAATGCAGACTGATGCAACCACTGTGGAAAACAATATGAAATTTCCTAAAAAAATGAAAAATGGAACTGCCTTTTGACCTGGCAATTCCACTCCTGAGATTATACCCTACAAACCCTGAAACACTAATTGAAAGGAACCTGTGTACTTCAGTGTACATAGTAGCACAATTTACAATAGCCAAGTTCTAGAAGTAACCTAAGTACCCATCGGTAAATGAGTGGATAAAAAAAGTGTGTTACTTTCACACAATGGAATACTACACAGCAGAAAGAAAGAAGGATCCTACCCTTCACAACAGCATGGATGGACCTGGAGAGCATTATGCTAAGTGGAGTAATCCAGGCAGTGAAAGACAAATACCATATGATCTCACCTATAAGTGGAAAATAATCAACACAACAATGAGCAAGCAAAATATAACCAGAGACATAGAAATAAAGACCAAACTGACAGTAACCAAATGGGAGGAGATAACCAGATGAAAAAGGGGAAAACCCTTGAAGGAACATGTATAAAGATACATGGACAAAGGCAAAGGAATGTAGGATTGAGGATGTGAGGTGGGATTGGTTTGGTGGAGGGAGTGGTGAAGGGAATGGAGGGAAATGTACTTCAACAACAAATAAAAAAATAAAATAAAATAGCCCTGGCTGATGTGGCTCAGTGGATTGAGCACCAGCCTATGAGCCAAAGGGTCTCTGGCTCAATTCCCAGTCAGGGCACATGCCTAGGTTGCAGCCCAGTCCTAAGTAGAGGGCACATGAGAGACAACTACATATTGATGCTTCTCTCCTTCTCTTTCTCCCTCCCTTCCACTCTGTCTAAAAATAAATAAATAAAATCTTTTAAAAAATAAAATAACAGGAGATTAATGGTTATAAATAATTATATAATACTAATTATTTTTTTCATATAAAATTTTTTATATATTTTAAAATTGGAAACATCAAACTGGTTTTTCCTTTTGCTCTACAATATTGGAATATTTGTAAAGTAACTGAAATATGAAAAATTGATTTTAGCAAATATTAAAAGAGCTTAAGAATAACAAAGTAATTGGTGAAGAAGGAAATATTTACCCATTTAGTCCTAGCTTTTCCATTTAAGAAAAGGAATTATGTCTACCGCCATACCACCCTGAATGCAGCCAATCTCATCTTAAGAAAAGGAATTATCTTTCCTGTGTGGTTAATAAACTTTTATTGTGATTCTTTCACAGTAAGAAATCATTTTAATTGCTATTTAAAACATACTTGTTTGTGTGTTCTAAATAAAAAATATCATAAAATAATATTTGCCCTTAACATATGATACATTTTTCTGAAATTTTCTATTGTATTTTATTATATCACATTTAAAATAAATGTTTTCTTTGATTTACAAAATTTATTTCACAATTAATTAAATACTACCTAAAGTTTGAAAAACTTTATAGAGAATTTAAGCTATATGATTGTAAAAGCTTTCTCAACCAATGAACATTTAGAATCTTACGTGAATATTCAAAATCAAGTTCTTTTTTATTAAAATTTCTATTATAATTGATCATGAAGGACAGTGAACATGTCTGAGTTAACACAGTATTTTCCATGCCTAGTATAGGTTCTTTATTGTGTAGGGGGCTCACTGTGAAGAATGGAAGTAATAAAGAAAAGAAGAAATGGAAGGAAGAATACTTTTTCACCATGAAATCTTACTGCACATTATTTGGAGTTGACAGAAATATAAATCTTTGGTAGTTCCTAAAAAAAATTAAATATAGAATTACCATATGATCCCAGAAATGCCACTTTTAGATATATACACAAAATAATTGAAAGCAAAAACTTGAACAGATATTTGTACACCCACATTCACAGCAGCATTATTTACAATAGCTCATAGATGGAAACGAGTAAAATGTCCATACACAGAAGAATGTATAAATAAAATGTGGTGTATACATACAATGAATTATTTATGTCTTAAAGGGAACTTCTGAAGCAGGCTACAACAAAGATGAACCTTGAAAACTTTATACTAAATGAGATAAACCAAATGCAAAAAAAACAAACACTGTATAATTACATTTATATGAGCTACCTCATGTAGTAACATTTATAGAAACAGAAATTAGAGTAGTGGTTATCAGAGGCTGGCATAGGGGAGCTGTAGAATGGGAAGTTATTGTTTAATGAGTACAAAGTTTCATTTTGAAGTGATGAAAAATTCTGAAGATTGTCATATTTGTACACAATGTAAATGTACTGAATGCAACTAAACAATATACTCAAAACAATTAAAATGGTAAATATTAAGTTATGTGTATTTTACTATAATAAAAATTATCAATAGTTATTATTGCTTGTAATAATACCTTACACTTTTTACAGTTCTTTAAGACTCCAAAATGATTTATTATATAATCTCATTTGACATGTCCTTAAACAGACCATAATATAGTTTGATGTAATACAGTGTAGCTGTTTTTACCCCATTTGGAAGATAAGAAACTAGAGCTCAGAAAGTTTAAGTGACTTGTCCAAAGATACAGAGCTAGTAAGTAGAAGAACAGAATCCTAAATTCACTCCAGGTCTTCTGATTTAAATCTAACATGTTTTCTGACACTCCATTCAAGAAACAAATGGTAATCCCAAATCTCTGTTATATATTAAAACTTAGTTCTAGATTAAACTCTTAAACAATGCATTCAGATAATGTGCATTTAGAGTTTAAACCCTAGATTAGATTTTTAAAAACCTTTGGAAAAGGATAATCGGTTAATTTAAACACAAAGAGGTGGATTAGATAACACTCAGACAACTTTCTGACTAATAAATATATGATTTAAGGCTCAGAATAATCTAGTATATTTCCCAGTAAATCTATTTTGAAACATTACCAGTGTATTCTTTTATTGCCAACATACCCTCTTTCTTTTCTTTTTTTTTTCTGTTCTTTTTTTCCTCTTTCATCTAGACACAGATATTTATTTTTTGGGCAATAGTATTTGCTTCATTTTATGTTTGTCTTCCCTGCAGTAAAGTTGGGAATGAGATTAACATAACGCATACCAACTGCACATGGGTGTCAGGAAGCTCATTTTTATTTGTGACAAAAACCCAGAGCAAGAAAACTAGAACTGAAAAATGAGACCAGAATATAGTAATATGACTATATTGTCTGCTCTATGTATATCTAATGTATATTAAGTCATTTCCTCCTTTTCCCTCTCTCTCTCTCTCTCCACCCCCCCTGCCCTCTCCAAACCATCACTGCTCATCCATAACTTCCTCAGGAACATATAGTGCAATTGTAACATAGGTGATAAGCAGAATGACTGCTAAAAACTGTCAAAATTATCTTTTCTTGCTTTTAGTCCCTGACAGATTTGACAGGTACAATTTCTTCTGGCTTCTTTCATTATTTCAGAAAAGAGATGGGCTGGAATGAAATCCCTAACTTGCATGGCTGCCTGTGGCACGTTCCAAAAATATCTAACCTACCTCTAGGTTCACAGGGAATTCAAGAGTAAAAGTTCCTTTGGACTTTCATACAGATATTTTCTTATTGGTTCTGCCTTACAAACTGCACCCGTCAACTGGCATGACTCCTTAGAGGGAATCAAGATGGCATGAAGCCTCTTTTTGTAAGGTTTCTTTGTATGAAACAGTCCTGACCATTCTTCTCAGACGTTAATAGAGTAAATAAGGATGCCATATATTGACACTTATTTTGTTACTTTTTTTCATTACATAAGAACTCTGAGTAATAAAGCAACACAGATAATAGGACTTACATATTTACCCACATGCCATCCTCCAATCTGTGACAAAACACCTTCCGTTTTTTTCTCACTCACTCCTAAATTCACCTACAGGGGCGACCATAACACACTGCACTTCTAATTGCATTTACCAACATCTGACCAGTAGTATATGTCTCCTTAATGCCTTATGAATCCTACCAGAATATAAGTCATCTTTGTATTCTTAGTGTTTGGCACATAATAGGTGCTAAAAACATTTTGTTGAATCAGGTTTAATAAAGTAAAACACATGGTTTTAATAAGTTGTCTAAAGGGTGTAACTAAGTATCCATACACTACTTATCAGTAGTTTACTGCTACATTTATTTAAAATATAATTTAATAAATTTAATATAAATGAAATTTGAGGCATCTTAAGATATTCTTGGGCTTAGATATAATGTGAGAATTAGTTATTACTAAAAAATCGATTGCAATTGCTTTTGTTTCTTATTGTTGCTCTTCACCCAGCTCAAGGATCTTGACTAAAAATGTATTGAAGGTTTCTACTCCATTATACTGTTCTACTACCCTTGGATGACCACAGAGTCAAATGAGGAGGACAGAGCGGGATGATCTAAAGTTGAGAGATACAAAATGGAAAGACAGATGAAAACTTTGTGGTTTAGCTCAGCAATTTTCAACATTTTTCATCTCATGGCACACATAAGCTAATTAGTAAAATTAAGTGGCACACCAAAAAATTGACTATATTTTTGACTGATCTGACAAAAAGGTATAATTTTGATCAATTTAACAAAAATAATTGTATTAATTACCTACAATTTTTGCTCCAAAGTGACTTAAAAAATCAGGTACTTATACTTGCATGTAAATAATTCCAGTACCAAGAATTAACCAATCAGACATAAACTTATGTGATCAGTGAGATGCAACTTATATATCCATGGTTCAAGACAGGGCATTCACACTGGATTGCTATTGTTGCGTTGGCTGTTGTCATTTTTTATTTGACAATCTAAGGGAAAAGAGATCAGCGCCCCTGACTAAATAGTCAGGTATTGCATGTTTAAAAAATTTTTATAGCACAACAGTTGAAAATCACTGGTCTAGCTGATTTCAGGACGTGAAAATTAAGATACCTAAGGCCTAAATCAGCTCCACATAACTTTTAACTGAAACACACAATATAACAGCTGTACACTGTGCTGCAGGAAATATAAGAAATAAGCTCTTTTATTATAAAAATAAACACCAAGTGTTTCTTTATCACCTCAGAGATTTAAATTCAGATGGAATCAATACACTCGGGCTCAAGTGTGCTGTACAAAGTAACTAAAATCTGAGTTTATTCCTCATTCTTGGGTACCGTCTTATTCAAAATATCTGAGCCAAAACCAATGAGTACTGAATGATGAAGCATTTTCTCTTGCAGGCTGGCTTCATGACTCATACACTCTAGCAAGTGCAACAAGTCGCAAGGAAGCTTCAAGTGCTGAAACACTTGTTCCTGATCAAAATGTGACCAGTACAGGGTTTGATGAATTCTGAAGCCAACGGGTACCAAGGTGTAACTACATTCAATTTAATTTTATTGTTGTTAAGGTCCTATAAGTGCATAATTGTAAAGTCAAATTGTTCTTCAAAGCTTATAACCAAAATGGCTGTCCCAGTCTCCAACCATATGCTCACCAGCCCCTGACTCCCACTCTCCAAAGTGAACTACTATTCTTACCTAACATTTTTTCTTTCAGTAGTTCCTCCATATTTAAAATAATATTTATGTTATTTTTCAAGTTTTTATAGTTATAAATAAATACATTTTCTTCACCATTTACTATACACAAAGGAAATTATCAATCTTTTTTTTATTGTTGTTTAGGTTGTTTTTAATTGTTGAATTACAGTTGTCCCCATTTCCTCCCACCCCTGTTACTCTCCTCTGTCCTACCCGCCCCCCACCTTCCACATTCAATCCTCCCTCACAGCCTCTTCCCCCAATGCATTGTTTTTGTCCATGGGTTCTTTATACATGTTCCTTGACCCTTCCTCCTCCCTCCCTTCTGGTCAGTGTCAGTTTATTCTTTACTTCCATGTCTCTGGTTCCATTTCACTCATTTGTTTGATTTACTGATTAGGTTCCACTTGAAGATGTGATCGTATGATATCAGTAATTTGTGTCTTTTCTCTTGTTTTCTTTAGCCTGGCTAAAAAATTATCAATCTTTATCACCATACTTACCCATCACCCACCCAACATTGTTTTAATTACCATAATTTGAAAAAGCTATGCAATCATTTTTTGTTAAATTGATATTCAGTTTTCAAATTATTATTACTAATGTGTAAATATGTTTGCATCTCGATCATTTTGATTATATTTTATTTCTTGTACAGATTTCTCTTCTTCAAGGAGTTAATTTTTACTTAAATTTTTTGTTTGTCTCTTTGCTTAGACATTGAAATATCTATCAGGAATGCTTCTAACGTACTTAGGGCAATGTATAGCTCCTCACCACATGAAAATAATAAGTAATCAATCAGTTTAATGTTTTTTCTAGAAGTCACTTTTCAATTAGTAGTATGTCTGCTGGTTCCAATTGACTGGTTAATCTCTGAGACTGACACCTGCCGCCATGCTAAGATGTCCTTTTATAATCATCCTGGAAATTTACTTCACCTCTTTATCATATTGGGTCCTACTTCTTGATTCTTATATTTTCTGCTTTTTAGTTTCTACCTTCATTTTTTGTTTAAAATATTTTCTAGTAATTTGTTGAGGAAGAACCTATAAGAAATAAAATTTCTTTCAAACAGGAAATATTTAATTACATACATATGGGGCTCCATAAGAATATGAAACTCACAGCAAATCATGCAATTAATGGTTATATGCCATCCTGAGCTAAGGAGAAAGGGGGTCAGAAATAAATTTTGAAGTGGAACCTAATCAACAAAACAAACAAGCAAGCAAAATATAGAGACATTGAAATTAAGAACAACCTGATAGTAAACAGAGGGGAGGTGGGAGAGGATAATGGGGGGAGAAGGGAGGGTTTTCAGGAACAACTATAAAGAACACATGGACAAAACCAAGGGAGGGAGCTTGGGATGGCTAAGTTGGGAGGGTAGTGGAGTGTAAATGCAGACAACTGTACTTGAACAAGAATAAAATAATTTTTAAAAAAGTAATAAATTTTTGAGAACTTATAAGTATTAAAATGTCTATATGTTACTCACACCTGAATGAAAGTTCACATGGCATGTAATTCTTGGTTGAAAATATATAATTCCATTTACAAAAAATTATAAGAAATGTAAACTAATGTGTAATGACAGAAAGCAGATTAATTATTGCTCAGGGAGTAGGTGAGATGATGCAGGCAGACACTATCAAGGGACAGGAAAGAATTTGTGGGTTGTGATGGTTATGTGCTTTATCTTTGTTGTGATGATGGGTTCATGTCTATATATATATATCATATATTCCCAATGTGTACTCTTTAAAGATGTTCAGTTTATTGTATGTCAATCATGCCTCAATAAAGTTGTTAAAAATCTTCATAAGGAAGTCTTTCATTATGATTGTAGAACAAAGTTCTATGTCCTTAGACCAAACTTCATCATACTTCCATATCCAAGTCTCTACTAGTTATGAAATTTTTCTTGGTGTTACTACAGAGAACCAGAGAGGGAGTAACCAAGCTGTGAAAATGGGATATTATAGGTTAAAAATATCAGCATTTTGATACTCAATTTTATGACTTAGTTGATAGTACCTTTAAACTATAATAAAGGTATAAGGCATCAGATGTCTAGGTTTGGGAGATATCTTCTGCTGTGTGTGTGTGTGTGTGTGTGTGTGTGTGTGTGTGTGTGTGTGTTGGTTTGGATAACTTGCTGGAGAATGGTGTGTTTACTCAGAAAGAGATGACAGGAGAAGCAAGCCTTGGTGAGAAAATTGTGTATTTGAATATTGTGCCTAAAGTGGAAATCCATAGAATATCACGTAGGCAATTGGAAGTGAAAAAGCATAATATTTTTATGATATTCCTGGGAATTCATTGTGGGATCTGCCACATTCTGTGCCTCTGTGCATTTCTTTAGGAATTATTAGCAAGTTTTAGTTTCTTTGTTTAAATCAGGTTAAAAGTAATACTTATCTCACAGGGTTAAATGTGAGGATTGATTGAAATAATGACTGTAAATGTGATCTGTAAACTGTGAATTTCCATGTTAGGTGGTGTTACAGAAAACAGTGATGACAGTACACAATGGAAGCTATACTCAATCATGGCCTTTAAAGTCAGAAGACTTAATCTTAAAATCTAATTAACTTGTGAAAATTTACACAACCTATTGCTTTCAAGGCACAACCCATTGTTTTCAAGGCAAAAAAAAATTATTCAACATATCAGGGTAGGCCCTTCGTGATTTGGATCCAGCCAACTTTTAAAATATATATATATATTTCTTTATTTAGAGAGAGGGGAAGGGAAGGAGAAAGAGAGAGAAAAACATCCATGTGTGGTTGCCTCTTACACGCCATCCACTGGGGGCCTGGCCCACAACTCAGGTGTGTGCCCTAGAGTGGGAATCGAACAGATGACCCTTTGGTTTGCAGGCTGGTGCTCAATCCATTGAGCCACACCAGCCAGGGCAACTTCTGTAGTCTCATCTACTCTAAATTACTTGATCACTCACTGACACAGAAGTCAGCCTCTCCATAGTTAATTCTCTCCATTCTTTTCCCTCTTTCAAACATATTCTCTACACATATATCTTGCAGAAAATATTGTCCTTGCACTAAGAATTGGGTGTGGATACAGTTGCTGCTACTTCTGACTATTTTGTTTATGGCAGATGTTTTATCCCCTCTGAGCCTCAGTTTTCTTAACTATAAAGTAGGAAAAATAACACCTACTCATAGTAACCTCTAGGAGTTATCAAATGTGAACTGATAGATGTAGCATTATTTAATTGTGATGCTTTACAACTAATCCAAAGTTCCTCAAAATTATTTGCATTATATACAGATGGAGGAAAGAATAGCATCTTGAAAACAAGCATATTTTTCAATTAGCTTTTATTCTTTTGTTTAAGATTTTATTTATTTATTTATTTATTTTCAGAGAAAAAAGAAGGGAGGGAGAAAGAGAGGGAGAGAAACTCAATGTGTGGTTGCTTATTGTGCTCCCCCTACTGGGGATCTGACCCACAACCCAGGCATGTGCCTTGACTGGGAATAGAACCAGAGACCCTTTGGTTCACAGGCCCACTCTCAATCCACTGAGCTACACCAGCCAGGGCTATTTATTTATTTATTTATTTATTTATTTATTTATTTATTATTCTTGTTCAAGTACAGTTGTCTCCATTTTTACCACACCATGCCCCCCAACCCCACCATTCCTTCCTCCCACCCTCAAACCTACCCTATTTGGCTTTGTCCATGTGTCCTTTATACATGTTCCTTGATAACCCTTCCCCAATTTCCCCCATTATCCCTCTACCCACTCTCCTCTGGTTGCTGTCAGTTTGTTCTTTATTTCAATGTCTGGTTATATTAGCTTTTGAAATATCAGAGCTAAGTCAATCTTTATTCTAATTATTGCCCTACCATTCATTAGTTTGGTGACTTTTATCCAGTTATTATATATCTCTGAAAGTTTAAATGTGCTCCTCTATAAATTGGACTGTCACTAGAGCCTACCTCACTGGGTTCTTGTGAAGAATTTACAAGTTATGGATGTCAAGTGCTCAGCAATGTTTTCATCAACTGAGCATTTTATTAATGTCAATTATCATAATAAGTACTGCGATTAATAGTTAAAAGTCAGTAAGGAGATGGTCAGGAATAAAGCTACTTTTGTAAAAAGGCTGATAATGACAGTATAAAATAAAATGCACAGTACACATTGTTAATGTTGAAATGCAGACAGGTACTCAAGATAATGGAAACTACATTTTTAGTTTTAACCAAAACATCTTTGTCCACAAGAAATAAAGTTTAGATCAGAATTTTATGCTATTCCATATATCAATCTGTTTTAGAATAAAACAGATGGTTCATCACAGTAAATAGACCATGTACAATTGTGGGAGGAGCTTGAGAAATAAATGTTTGGAAAGGGGAGTTGAAAGATCAGACAAAATTCACTAATGTGCTCTTGCACAGGAGAACAATCAGAGATTATAGAGAAATCTGTATTAATCCCATGAAGGAAGCTGATGTAGAGTCTTTTCATTGTTGTTGACCTTTTCTGTCTACCATTTCTGTTAATTCTCAGAGATGCTCTAGTGGTGAGCCTGGGTAGGTTCTGGTCAACAGGACTAGTGATCCAGATAAAGAGCTGTGTCTGTCTTTTACTGGATTTAAACAGTGGCAACTCTCAGAACACAGTGGCTGTTGCTTTGCTTTTGCCTCCTAAATCTCTCACAACTTCACTTTTGGCAAACTCTAACCTTGAGCAATAGAGGCAAGGGGCTTCTGTGAAACACAGTTCCTACTGTAACCAAGGTAAAAATGAAGAATCCAGCATAATTTCTAAATTGATATTTTCATCTGTTGTTAGTATATAGAGATATTATCTATAATGTTGTTTATATGTACATTTTCTGCACTAATACAACCACATACACATTGTTTATTTGTTTTAGAGCTATGTAGGCGATATTGAATGTGTTGCATGATTTTTGGAAACCTGAACACTGAGAGGCATAGCTATGAACTTTCCTCGACTACCTATCCAAAGTTAGTTCATGCAATTACAGTGGGGCTTGGGTGAGATGCTGAGTCATCTGCTTGATTCCATTCATTCCTTTTACTCCTTAATCGTCCTGTGTTTGCTGGCAAAAACACCATCATTTATTTTAAAATTTGTCTCATTCCTTATTGTCTCATCCCCCAACTGATGTACCATGTGCATTGGTTGTGATATTGAGTTTATTCTGCTAACAAGTTAAGGATAGTTGTCATTACTGAAGTGTGAGGAGCTTAAGATGAAGCTGACTGATCATTTTCTGGAGTAATTAAACCCAAACAAACAGAAATAACTCTTGTTAGGCAGAAAGCTTGTTTGTGCTAAGAGATATGTACAGCTGTATTATGTGTCACCTCTAATTTATCTCAAAATGTCATGGTACATTTCCTTTACTTACAATAGATTGCAAAAAGAACTTGGTAAGCAGTCCTAATGTTTGCTTCTAGAGATTGTGTATGTGAAAGCTGTTCAAGTAAGGAGGTTTAAATTATTTTTTTAAATAACAAAATCTAGGCCTCTGTGCAGAGAATATTCTGAGCCAAGATTTGAGGGCCATCCAAAAAATGGCTCAACACCATGTGCATTGACATTAACTCCCTCAGCCACCATAATTTATGAACATCAATTAGATAATGAGCTGCTTTGCCTGTTTTTATGAAAATGCCAATTTGAAACCTTGGCATTGATGGCAAAAGCCTCTTCTGCGTGCATGGAAGACAGCCAGCCAAATGGTCTGCATGGAATTCCTTCATCAATCTGGAATGGCAGGCAGTAAGTGATTCCCTTTGAAAACTGTAATCACCTTATAGAGATGTGCAGCTATTTATTCCCATCTTTGCAGAGAAGCAGAAAATGCAATGTTGTGTCATTATGACTACACAGCAGATCAAGATCACCAGTTAGACCCCAGAGTTCATTCCACACTCTGGCCTTCAAGTCATCTCCCTTGTCACCAACAACCAAGACCTGGTTAGTATATCCAGCTCACTATTCCTAGAGCCTTCTGTCACAATAAATTCTGTCTCAGACAATTCCTCAATCAGACCTTCCACAACCGAAATCATTCTATTGAGCTTATCCTTTCAGTTCTCTAGGCTTTTCCAGACATGCAAAGCTCCTAGCAGTGGGCACAACTTCTGTTCAGTCTCAGCCTACTAGCCAACCAATTCCTTAGCTTAATAGATACCACCTTCCCCTCCCCAAAACACATTCCCTACACCTTTACTGAATTACTTAAGTTCACAGAGACCATCACATTTTTTTCAAAGATTTTTTTGAGATTCTCTTCTCTTCATCTTGTTTGCCTAGAAAACTGCTTATTCTTCAAGATTTCTCAAGAATCATTTATATTTTCACATTTTATCTGACTACTTCCTCTCCATTTTATCCTCACTCCTCAACACATGTGCATGCACACACACATATGAACACAAATATAGAGTGTTTCTTTCCTACATGCTTCCAAGGGGATTATCAATTGTTGCATATTCTAAGAACTTTGTATCTATTAATATTATCTCACTTAATTATCATGACCATCCTATAAAGATGGTATTAATATCACCTATTTTACATAGAAGAAACTGAGGCAAAGAGGGTTTAACTAACCGGTGTAACTTGTGTATGGTCACTCACATTTGACACATTTGTAGAGTCAGGAGTAGAACCTCAGCAAAATAGTCTATAGATTTAATCAGTATTCTAGATGGAGAAGCTCTATCAGAATGTACATGCATTTGAAATATGTGTCCTAGACTGGTGGATCTCTTATTCATAAACAGAGGTCAGCTTTTCTATTAAACTAACAAAAGAAAAATATTGAAAATATTGAAAAGGCATTCTATTTTCATAGAACGATTATGTTCATTTTTATACATTTAACATTTTCCATGTGTTCTTTAATTACAATGCATGTGCTTTATAAATTTTATCATACATAATTAAAATATTAAAGTAAATTCATTTATATCTATTAAAGATATGCCCATCTTTAATAGAAGACATAAATACATTTTTATTAAAAATAAACTAGTTAAATAACTATCAGAATTTCTTTACTCTCTGTTACCATTGTCTCCAAGAAAAATGGAACCAAAGAGATCAAAGCCTGTGGACATGTGCGATGATGTGCTCAATCTCATTGGTTATAAACATACATTTCATATATGAGGCAAACAACTGCACTATATCATTCTAATGGGTTGAAGAGGTATTTGGAAAATGTGATGTCTTTATGTCTCAAGTCCAAATGAGAAGGTGCCACATCTCAGTTAGAATTGTAGGTTATTTTACAAAAATTAAGTGAAACTTTTCTCCTGCTACTTTGGTAAGCATTAGGGATGTCTATTAGAAAGGCTAATTATAAATCATGTTCATTGCTCCCCTTCCTTTTTATGTATGTTTTTAGAAGAATCACTGCATCATTGACACATACTACACCTTGCCAAATGCTTGGTACAGAGAATAGTACTTTTAAGATCATTGGTTGCATCCATATGAAATGTAGCTGAATAAAATAAAGTTTAACCATTTCTCCTGTGTGACCAGCCAGATTATCAGGTAAAACATACCTGAAAATTCTTGCCAGCCTTTATGACACACTTGTCCATTGACTGTTCTATTATTTGCCTGATTTGGCTCAACATTCCCTACAGTATTATTCTCATGTTTGATTTGTTTCTAACTATATCTTTTTATCAAGATGTTTTGTCATTTTACCCATACTCTCCTAGCATCCATTCTTTCTCTTTTCTTTCACTTATGCATCTTTAATTTTTGTCTTAAAATTCACAAATTAGAATAATCTTGCAGTTTCATGGAGACTGAGAGAGGATGCAGCCTCAATGATTTGGTATGTAATTTCCTTTCTATAGAAACATATATTACTTTTTCAAACAAAACAATTGATTGCATTAATAAGAAATTGTTATGCCAAATAGGAAATCACATTTTCAAGAGGGTATTTTTTGAGAATTTTAGTATTCTAGAAGTACTTTTAAAAAGTATATTTCTCAAAAAATTGTCTAAAAAAGATGACTACAAGAATGTGCCAGCTTTATATAACTATATACATTAATACTGTGGTTTTTTATCCTTAATTATAATGATTTTAGCAGAAATAATGGAATATTATGGTATAATTTGCAATAGGGCTCTTTATTGCAAGGAAACATAACATGTTGGTGATTATCTTAAAATATAAGATATTGGAATAGAATAATAAAAAGTAGCTAACATTTATTGAGGGCTTGTTAGGTTTCAAGAAACTATTCTATGTTATTTAAATGTGTTAACTCAACTTTCATAACCCTATAAGCTATTATTATGACCATTTTTCAAATGTGAAAACTGAGACATGCAGTGGTTAAACAACTTACTCAAAGTTACACAGCTAACTAGTGGTGGAATGAGGATTCAAATCCAAACAGTTGGATACTATCCAGAACCCATATTCTTAACTGTGCTTTTTTTTTATTAAGGGTTATAAAGAGTAATTTTGAAAGTTCTTACAGATATGTCCTTTGTTAAGATCTATATAATATAATAAGTGTTATTGCTTAAGAGCGTCCAGTGAAAGTCCATTTTATTGTGGCATTCATTTCTGACCAGTGCTACTGGATTCTAAGCACTTCAATTGCTAGCAGTGGCTAAAAGTCAGAAATAAGGAGTTTACTGTGGTTCATAATGATTTTAAGCTCCTTAGTGTAAGAAATCTGCTTCAGTGTAGTAGTGTTTTATTTCCTTTCAATGTCATGAAAATTGCCAGGTGCTCTTGGAGCCTAACTTGCTTTCCTGGCTTAGTTCATAGTTGGCACAATATCATCTAATTCTGGGTCATATGCAAAGCAAAGATCCTCATGTAAAAACTCTGTGAGTTTCTTTTTCATAACCCATTTATTTCTGAATTTCAATTTTGCTTTTCGGGTTTTTGGATGGATTGATTAAGTAACTATTGATGGATAATAGCATTGTTTTTGGAGTATATCAGTGGAATGCTTCAGTCCTGGCCTTCTTTAGGTTTGTACACACTTATTGAAATTAAAGCTATTCATCACATTAATGCTGTACTGTCATTTAGAATTAAGAAATAAAACTCTTTCCATTCTCTTGGAAAAGGCAACAAGGTAAAATAGACACTGGTACTAAGATAAGCCATCAGCCAGTGTCACAAAAAAAGGTAATTCCTTTAATGGTGGAAATGATATACAGAAAACTTACTAATTAAACATTGTACAAAAATATGTTGCATTCAACATTGTTCATTATCACCCCAAGTAGATAGTTCAATGTAAATATCATCATTATTTTATCATCACTGTGAGGTACAGAGATGAAGTAGAAAGAATATTGTTATAGAGAACAAAAGAGACTCCCAAAGAACTCCCTCCTCTTTCTTCCATATGAAGACACAGCAAAAAAAAGTAAATAAATGTCCATGAACTGGGAAGCAAGATCTTACTAGACACAAAAACTGTTGACACCTTGATTTTGGACTTCCCAGTCCACATATAATGAGAAATAATGTTTGTTGTTTATAAGTCAGCCTGTCTATGATATTTTTGTTATAGCAGCCTGAATAGACTAAGATAAATATTAAACTATGAATTCCAATAAACTCTCTATTTTGGTATCATCTCATGCAAGCACACCACTTTTCACAATTACAATGATCTTCAGAAAAATTTTGGAACAGGCCAGTCTATCTCTTGATTCAATATTTTTAATGCTGCTTCCTCCTCATGGAACTATATTCCTCCTTCTTGCAACCTCGGTTGGACTTTTCCTTTTAAAAATTTCATGTTAATATCAACCCTGAAAGAGACTTTCACTGACTATGCTATTGAAATTATTCCCAATTCTATTTTACTATCTGTCTTGTAAGATTGTTTTATTATTTTTTCTTCAAAGCACTTATCACAGTCTTTATTGTGTCTACACTACATTTTTTACTCTCCCACTAGAATATAAACTCCACAAGAAAAGTGTCCTGGAAATCTGGTTCACTGCCCTATATTCCCAGTACCTACTATTTGGAACTTACTCAGTAATTATCTACACAATAAATAATCACATTTCCAATATCACCAAAAATTGAAATAATTGGTCATGCTACTTAACTTCTAGGTAGTGAACTGTTCATCTCTGGATGAATGTCTGAGAAAGTCAACACTTTCTCATATTTCTCAGAAAGAATGAACTTACAATAAAAACTTTGGAGAAAGATGTAGATTTTACTGAAGAACTCATGGGACACAGAGAGGAAGGTTTGTTGTTTAACTTTCTTTCTCCATGGTCTCTCTAACTCATCTTGCCTAGCTGTGGAACACTGTATCAACCCTTTTCTCATGTAGCACTCAGTCTCCATGTCTCTTCACTATCTTCACATGGGTTGTAGCTCTGTGTTCAAATGTGTATACAAACAAATAAAAATTTTGACTGTAACAAGGTCCAAGCTCTGAAGGAAATTTAATGACCAGTTCTTATTTATCAGGTATGCTTTTCAGGAGCTGACAAGTGGATTTTTCCCCAGTTTCTTATATAGTGTTGTATTTTGTTTTTGTTTCTTTTCTGGTTTTGTTTGTTTTGTACCTGGAAACATCAGCACTGAAAGCCAGGGCTGTGTTGAGAATCAAACAACTTAATATATGTGAAAACATTAATTTATTTAAAGATTTATTAGAAGAATACTGTATGTCACACACTGTGCTAAGTATTCAATATGAAACGGTGGCTCCTACCCATTAACCATCTAAAGTGTCCAATGTTAACTATACAGAATGATGACAATTCAACTTCTTGTATCAAATAATTGTATATTTGCATTATCAAAAGGGTCATGTCATTGACCTTTGGGTTGAAGTTATTAATATTTCTGAATTCTGAAAACAACACTCAAATAATAAATGCTTAATAAGTTTAATGAGGTATTTCAGAAAGGTTAACTAAAATCAGTCCTATTTTTCCATTAGTTGGTTTTATTACAACTTAGAGGGGATATTTTAAAGGATAAATTACATGAGTTATTCTTTAGTTGTTACTTATCTACTGTTACTTAGAACTATCCAGGAGTCAATTATTTAAATACTACAGATATAAGTTAAGCATGACCTGGCTTAGAATAAAGGTCAGACCCACAGCACTGCTTACCCTTAGATAGCTCAAGTACAAACATACTCCCTCTAACTCTCATAGCAGTGCACCAGACATACATCTTCCAGTTGCCCAAGAAGTCTTTTTTAAAAGATTTTATTTATTTATTTTTAGGCAGAGGAGAAGGGAGGAAGAGAGGGAGAGAAGTATCAATGTGCTGTTGCCTCTTGCATGCCCCCTACTGGGGACCTGGCCCACAACCCAGGCATGTATTCTTATTGGGAATTGAACCGGTAACCCTTTGGTTCACAGGCCAGGACTCAATCCACTCAGCCACACCAGCTAGGGTTCTCCAAGAAGTCTTAAAGAAAAACTATGTCACCTGGTTCCATTTATCTGAATACAGCTACGATGTAATAGAAAATACAATATATCGCTGCATTACAATGTGATAAATTCTATAATAATAAGTATGAGAGTCTATACTGCACCATAGATAATGAGGCCCTTCAGTGAACTTGGAGCATTAGTCTACTAGGAAGGGGTGGTATCTGCTTAATAGCCTAAAGACTGAATAGATGCAAACCAGATGAAAAGGAGTCTAAAGAAGGAAAAACATAACACTTCCATAAAGTCAAAGAGAACATAAAATGAAAGGTACAGAAATAAGACAACAAATAGATTTAGTTTCATTTTGGGGTGAAGTAGTAGTAAAATATAATAAAAGAGGGAAGATTGGAACCAATGAAATTGACAAGGATTTTGGGTACCAAGCTAAGGAGATTTGAAGCTTTTTAGGGGTTTTAAGCAAGTGAGTTATTGGTCTGATTTTAGTCCTTACAAAGAATAGATTAGAGAGGGAGACCAGAAGCAGAAAAACCAATAGTTGAAAGCTGCTGTATAAATCTATGATCATCTAGACTAGGCTGGTGGTAGTTTTAAAAAGGAAAAGGCTGGTAGAGGTGTTTAGGAAGTATAGGAAGGAGAGAGAAATATGACAGTGACTTCCACAGTTCCAGCTGTGGCACTAGATGAAATGTTTTTTGAAAAGGCAACATGGACATGGAGTCAAGACCCAGATACTAGTCCCAGCTTCATTACTTATTATCTAAATAATCTTGCCCAAGTTACTTAACCACTTCAAGCCTCAATTTCCACATCTGTCCAGTGGAAATATCCTACCCAATTCACAGGTCAGCAAAGGCAGAATGTATGTAAAATTTCCAGATAGCCTATGTGAAAAGATTATTAATGAGCTCTCTAAACCATGGCATTTGTTGACTAGCCATATAATATCTGATCATGCTTTACTGTCACATTTATGTCATCTATTTTCCTTCATTCTGATGGGAGTGCCGACACTTGAAAGCTGTGTTTAAAAAAACTAGACATTGTGCTGGCTGGAGCGGCTCAGCAGATTGAGTGCTGGTCTGTGAACCAAAGGGTTGCTAGTTCAATTCCTGATTAGAACACATGCCTGATGTTGCAGGCCAGGTCCCCTGTAGGGGGCATGCTAGAGGTAGCCACACATTGGTACTTCTCTCCCTCTCTTTCTTCTTCCCTTCCCCTCTCTAAAAATAAATAAATACAATCTTAAAAAATTAGACATTAATTGAAGGTTTTGCTCTGAATATTAATTTATTTAGTGAAGGAGAAAGCTGAGGGAAAAATAAAATTTGTAAGTATTATTAAATATCTTCAAACTTTAAACAGTGCCATGCTTCATGGTCAACATTATGGAGAACAAAGAAGTAAGTAAGATCAGCTGTTTACTCTCAAGAAGAGGAAACTCAATTGAAAGACAATATCCAAATACATATCATTATAACACAAGATGTAAATAAAAGGTAACCAATAAAGGGATAAGCCAAGAGTAATTGGAATTCCAAAAAGAATGGTACCATGGGATGCTAGCACACATTGAGGAAAAAAACACCAGAAAAAACATGGTACATCACTGAAATAAAGTCGTATATGACAAACCCACAGCCAACATTATTTCTAATGGGCAAAAATTACAAGCATTTTTTTTAAAGATCAGGAACAAGACAGGAATGTCTGCTTTCACCACTCATATTCAACATAGTACTGAATATCCAAGCCACAACAATCATACAAGAAAAGAAATAAAATCACTCAAATTGGAAAGGAAAAAGTAAAACTGTTATGATTTGGAGATGACATGATTCTTTATACAGAAAACCCTGAAGATTCCACCAAAAAAAAAAAAAAAACCCCTACTAGAATGGATAAGTGGATTCAGTAAAATAGCAGGATACAAAATAAATATCCAGAAATTAAGTGCATTTTTGTACACCAATAATGAACTATCAGAAAGAGAAACTAGGAAAACAATCCCATTTACAATTGTATCAAAAACACATAGGAATAAATTTAACCAAGGATGTAAAAGACCAGTACTAAAAAAATTATTAGACACTGAAGAAAGAAACTGAAGATACCAGTAAGTGAAAGTATATAAAGTATTCATGAATAAGAAAAAATATTATTTAAATTCCCTTACTACCCAAAGCAATCTATAGATTCAATGCAATTTCTATCAAGATACCAATGATGTATTTCACAGAATTAAAACAAATATTCCAATATTTATAGGTAACTACAAAAGATCCTGAATAGTAACCAAAATCTTGATAAAGAAGAACAAAGTTAAAGGAATCACACTACCTAATATCACACTATACTACAAGACCATAGTAAACAGAACAGCATGGTACTGGCCTTAAAATATATAAAGCAATGGAATAGAAGAGAGAACACAGAAATAAATCCACACCTTCATGGTTAATTAATATTTGATAAAAGAGGCACGAATATACAATGGGGTAAAGACAGTCTGTTAAAAAATGGTTTGGAAAAATTGGACAGATATGTGAAAAATAAAAACTAGACAACCTTCTCACAACACATATGAAAATAAACTCAAGAATGGATTAAATACTTTATAATTAGGTTGAAAACCACAAAAATCTTAGAGGAAAATATAAGCAGTAAAATCTCAGACATTTCCCATAGTAGTATTTTTTTTTCTGATATATCTCCTTGTGCAAGGGAAGCAAAATAAAAAATAACAAAAAGGGACTACATGTATCAAACTAAAACGTCTTTGCACAGCAAAGAAAAACATCCACAAAATGAAAAGACAACACACTGAATGGAAGAACATATTCATCAATGATACATCTGATATATATAAAGAACTTCTAAAACTCAACACCAAAAAAACCAAATAATCCAATTAAAAATGGGCAGAAGATCTGAATAGACACTTCTCCAAAGAGGACATACAGATGGCCAACAGACATATGAAAAGATGCTCTATATCACTAATCATCAGAAAAATGAAAATTGAAATGACAACGAGATGTGATCTCACACCTGTCAGAATGGCCATCATCTATAAATCAACAAACATCAAGTGTTGGTGAGGATGTAGAGAAAAGAGACACCTCATGCACTGTTGGTAGCAATACAAATTTGTGCAGCCACTGTGGAAAGCAATATGGTTTTACCTCAAAAAATTAAAAAAGGAGCCCAGTGATTCCACTTCTGGCAATATATCCAAAGAAACTCTAAACACTAATTCAAAAGAATATATGCTCCCCTATGTTTATGACAGCATTATTTACAATAGCTAAGATTTGGAAGCAGCCAAAGTGTTCATCAATAGATGAGTGGATCAAACATTTGTGGTACATTTACACAATGGAACATTACTCAGCCACAAAAAAGAAGTAAATCTTACTCTTTGCGGCAGCATGGACAGACCCAGAGGGCATTATGCTAAGTAAAATAAGCTAGTCAAAGAAAAATAAGTGCCATAGGATTTCACTCATATGTGGAATCTAATGAACAGCAACAAAATAACAAACAAAATTGAAACAGACTCATATTTACAGAGAACAGACTAAGAGCTATCAGAGAGAAGGGGTTTGGAGGGCTTGGTTAAAAAAGGTGAAGGGATTAGGCAAAGAAAAAAACCTCATAGACATAGACAGCAATATGGTGATTGTATGGTGAACCAGAGGGAAAGGAGGGTTGGATGAGGCAGAAGAAGGTATGAAAGGAGAAATGTTGATGGAAGGAGAATTGACTTGGGGTTGTGAACACACAATACAATATACAGGTTATGTATTACAGAAAAAAAATAAAAGAAAGAACCTAATTCAAAATCCCCATTCTGCCACTTGTTTTCTGTATGATCTTGGGAAAATCACTTAACTTCTCTGATCTTCAGTTTTCTTCTTAGTAATTTGAGGATAAACATGCCATCTGTCCTTAAAATTTTTAAGAATTAAGTGAAATAACAATGAATTTAATAACAGTGAATTTATTCAGCAAATAAGGGCTGAATAAATTTTGGTAGGCAGAAACTGCATGAGTAGCAATCTTCTAGGCAGAAACATCAGCAAGAAAGTAAAAGTATCTTTCCCCCCTTTGATACAGGATAGTAGAAAATTAAAATCCTCTATAAAATGCAAGAAAGCTTTTAGTCTGGGTAAGAGGTGACTGTATGAGTCTTCCACAATTATTCAAAACTTACAAACTGGCTCCATTACAAAGGTTTGTCCTGGACTTGCAATAAGTCTGGCTAGCTGAGTCAGAAACATCAAGGTAACATAATGCAGTACTGGGTACTGTCTCAAGCACATATTCATTCTCAATATAGTCTTTCCTAAGTCAGCCAGGCAACTGCCCTGCTAGCAACCCAATATCAAGGAATAGACAAGGGTCACTTAAAGTAGCTACGCTATTCACTCAGCTTTTATTGAATGCAGTTTCACTCAACATAGAAAGTCAACATACATTCATATCCTACTCATACTCTAACAATCTAAGAGAATTATAACACACACACAACAACAACAATCAATGAGCAATTAATGAACCTGAGTCCCAGAGTTTCAGTCTGCAGGTGCAGGAGATAGCGCGGTGGGCAAGGGAGTGGTCAGCATCTTGCAAGGAAGGACCTCCACAGCCAGAAGGGCAGCAGGGAAGATGGACTCCTCAGTTCAGCAGGGCAGAGCCTCTGGTGGCCGATGCCAAGGGAGATCAGTGTGACACGGAACAGCGCTCTGGTGTGTGGAGCTCAGCTGTCTCAGCAGTGGTCTGGAACCTGCCTCAATTATATCTTGAGAGTGGTGGACTTCACCCTTCGGGGTCTCTTGATAAGTATCTTGTCACCCCTGATGCCAAATGGGGAATTTTCCCAGGAGCCTATGGGTAGTACATGGTTGTTCTGTTTTGCACCCCGATAACAACTGTTGAATTTCTCCAGAAGCCTATTTATGGGTGGCCCCGCTCTGCAGACATGGCTGTTCTGATCACAAGTGCAGATATCTTGGGTGTGTCTTCTTCCCAGACCCATCTTCTCTGACTGTGTAGACAGATACCTTAAGTGTGTCTCTTGAACAGATGGGTCTTCTCTGACTTAGGTAGTTTTCCTCTTGAACCAAAGTGTCATGGCTAACTGGCAGCCATCTTGGTTGGCATGTTTGACTCCATTTTGTTCTATATACTTCAAGCTATTTTCACCAGACCAACGCCATTTTATTGGTCCTGCTCTCCACATATACTCAGTGAGTTCTCAAGAAATGGTTTTCAAAGGGATGTAAGAGTGCAAAAGCCTAACCCAGGTAAAAAATCTAGAGGGATTGTTTGGGCCAATATTGCTTCAAGTGGCACAGCAGGTGATTGATTGGCAGTGAATCAGAAGAAAAAATAATAAGTCAGAACACTGGTAGAACACTTCTTTTCTATAGCACAATACTTGTGCTATTAAAATCAAAATTACTTATTTCCAAATGGTTGAAAAGTGACACAACATTTTCCCTTTTCTAGTAATATATTAGTTATGAGGAAGTTTGATTAGGCTTTAGTAACTGCAGCTGGAGAGTAATATAAAATTAAATGTTCCTGCAATTTTTTCATTTATGTCACCAACCATAAATGTAATCAGTTTTTTTTCCAGAATAGTCAAACTAGCAAGTTATTTTGAAATTCGTTTTCAAAATGACATACATGGTTGTGAAAATAAACCCATACAGGTAAGTTTTACTAATGGTACTAATCAAAGCTGCAAAATGGTAAGCATTATTTCTGTCTTCCAAAGAGAAGCACCCAAATTAGCTACGGAAAGGAAAGAACAAAATGTAAAATTTTAAAAAGACACATTCCAGCAATTGTGGTTATACCAGGTAATGATTTAACATATGCAATACCACATAGCTTTGGAATCAAGTATCAGCCCTGTGACTTGCTAGATTTATGACTCCAGGCAAATTAATATCTCCAAACCTCAGTTTTCTTACCTTTAAAATGTGAATATTAAATGCATCTATATATGTAAAACAGCTAGCGTAATGCTTGCATATGGTAATCAATAAACATTAATTGTCTTTAAAGTATTTTTAATATAAACGTTAACTTTATCAGCACCATTATTTGTGACCTAATTTATGTTCCAAGATTTTGACAGTTGTTATCTCCTGAAATGTACTTATTTGTTTTGAGTTGAGCATTCTTATTCTAGGGTAGATAAACCAATGTTTACAACTGGTTGAATGAAGATTCTAAACAGAGTTGGACTGTAAAGCGTACATTGATCCTATTGCCAGGTTTCCTCAGGGAAATATCTCAGATTATTGAGCTGTACTGTCAGCAGTCAAGAATTGGCCAGGTGTCAGGGCCAACTCTGATTGGCATCCATATTAAGCCTATTTATGAGGCCTGACAGATAATTCAGGATTTTTCACTGATAGAAGCAAAGGACATCAGGAACTATAAGAGTGTTTATTGTGTTGCTTTGTGAACCGTGTTCATTTTCTCATGTAGAATAAACATGCATACAGTAATCATCCATCCCCTGTTTTTCTGCTCATTTTTGTTTCCCACCTTCCATGTCTGTCCCCAAGTGGCTGCCATCAAAGTCCCACAGGGGCCAATTATATTCAGCTCTGAGTAGAATATAATTCTGACAGAAGCTCCACCTGAAGCTGGCTCCAGGCACAGAGCACACCTTCATATTCATAGCCCAGTAAGTGCTCCCAAGATTTGGGTTCACAGGGGGTCCTGAGCTCAATAGCAGTATGGGCTCTTGAAACATGAAATCAGAGGCAGATGGCAAGGAAAAATGTAGTCAGCTATGCAATTCATTCATCTTTAAAAGCCATTTCAACCTTCACAGTCCTGTTAGAGTTACAATTTCTAAACCCTGACATGGTCATCTGAGTTCCTGCTTATGAATATCATGTGGCTCCCTATTGCTTGCAGGGTAAAGTAAAATCTGAGACAGTTATGCCTTCCCATCTGCATTTCCCATGATGTTCTACATCTACTACAAAGTTTACCCTCTAGTCATAACAAACTGCAAACCATTCCCATTACATGACTTTAGATTTCTGTGACTTTCACATGGGATCCCCTGTCCATGAGTGAACCATCCTCCTGCTTTCAGCATAGACACAGCAACTGGGGAACCACCTCTAGATGGGGAACTACATCAGGAATCAAAGTCACACTCAAGCATGATGGGCAAGCTATTTAACATAACTATAACACTGGCTGTCTGTTAATGATATGGAAAGTAAACCAGTCCATCCACTTTCTCATCCCCCAGCCATGGCAGTGAATGCTTTGGGATTTTTTTTTCTATATTCCCAGGGACTTCTCAGCCTGTACCCCATCCTGAAACTCGTTCCACACCTGTTACATTAAGAGTAAAGAGTTGAAATGAGGAGGTTTTGTCCAACATATATATAGTTTAAATTATAGAAGATGAATAAGTTCTAGAGATCTGCTGTACAACCTTGTGCCTAGAGCTAAGGATACTCTCCTGTGCTTTAAAATTTTTATGAGGGAAGATCTTAAATAAAGTGTTCTTAATACAAAAAAAAAAGAAGGCAGGAGGAAACTTCTGAAGGATGGTTATATTTATTACTTTAACCATGATGATGGTTTCATGGGTGTTTGCATATGTTAAAAGCCCTCAAATTGTGTACACTAAATGTACACAATTATGTACAGTTTTTGTATATCAATTCTATATTAATAAAGCTGTTAAAAATACATTTTCTACTGTGACCCAGGAGTATACATATATAACTGAAACAAATGTTTCATGAAATACCCTTACTATGTGTGATTAACTCTACTATTTTCTATTGGATTCTATTACGTTCTTATTCATTTAAAAGAAGATGCTGGTCACAACCAGATAAATTGATTTCTTGGCCTTCTTAATGATTTTCAGTAATACTATGAAAAAACACTGTTTCAGAAATAGGCAAGAAACATATTGAGAAGTTATTTGTATGTCATAATAATGACTTTGGACTTTATTCTGAAGGTAAAGGGGGGATTAAAGAGTTATGACCATGTAAATACATTATGATCAGACTTTGACTTTTAGAAGAACATCTGTCTGCTTAGTGGTAATGTTGTAGAGATGGGTAAGAACTGGTGCTGG
This sequence comes from Tonatia bakeri, assembly GCA_004024845.1. NCBI lineage: Eukaryota > Metazoa > Chordata > Mammalia > Chiroptera > Phyllostomidae > Tonatia > Tonatia bakeri. The sequence goes on from PVIA01008116.1 coordinate 66,510, forward strand.
GAAGCAAGTAAGTGGCAGTAAAAGATGCAAAATTTGTCCTGGAATGATGGTAGAGACAAAAGTGAAGTGATTCAAAAACTTTCATAAGATCTCTTACTAGAAGTCTGTGTATGCACATTCACTTACCCAAGAGCAATGAAATTTCAAGAAAATCATGACAGTCACAGAGAGGGAGAAGTCAAAATTTATTCTCTGATTTATTGATTCAGTAACTAAGAGGATGGTTACAAAATTTACCGGTACTTGAAACCTTGGAGGAAAAATGTTTCTGTTTTTCTTGTGAGATGGGGGGAATGTTGAACTTAGCTGAATGTGAGGTGCCTGTGAGACATTCAAATGATGCCAAACCATAACTACTTGAGTATTAGAATCTGGGAATGAAAGCATATGACTACATTAGAGGATGTTAAACATGGAAAACAGATTCAGCTTCATGTAACAGAACTCCCCCAAAACAGTGGTTCAGGAAAGGGAGAAAGTTATTTTTGTTTCTCAATGAAGAGTAAGTTGGAGGTAGGCAGTCTAAAGTTAGCTACGTCTGTGGGCCTCACAGTTATCTAGGATCCAGAAGGCTTTCCAGTTCACTCTTTCACCAAACCTTTTGTATTAACCTCATTTCTATGCTTGACATGAGGTGTATTCACCCAGTCATCTTCTAAGCATCAGGAGAAAAGTGGTTCGCTGTGTCTTCTCCCTTTAAAGACATGTCTGAGGCAACACAAACATATCACAATTGCTTATGGCTTATTGGCCAGAACATGGTAACATGCCACATATGTCTGTCTGCAAGGAATGTATAAATGCAATCCTTAATCTTGACCATGTGTTCACCTAAATGCTGGGGTTCAACTACTGAGGAAGAAGGGAAAAATAAATATTCTGGGGCTACTAGCAGTCTTAACTAGATAGTAATTGAGACAAACATGTAGATGAATTACAAAGTAAAAATACACCATATGAGAAAGGAAGAGAGCCTGGAGTAATTTCAAGAGCACATGACAACTGAAAGGAACAGGAATAGAGAAAAAGATAGTCTTTTTGACAAATGGTGTTTAGACAACAGGACATTTACATGCAAATCATGAATATATGACCTTTAGTATGTTGAGGTATATTCCTTCTACAAATAACTTTGTGAGTTTTTATCAAGAAAGGATGTTGAATTTTGTCAAAGACTTTTTCTGCATCTATTGAAATGATCATATGATTTTTATCTTTCATTCTGTTAATGTGACTTATCACATTTATTGATTTGTATAGGTTGACCAACCTTGTATTCCAGGGATAAATACCACTGGATCATGGTGAATGTGATCCTTTTATTGTGCAGTTGAATTTGTTCTGTAATATTTTGTTAAGAATTTTTATATCAATATTTATTAGGGACACTGGCTTGTAATTTTATTCCTTTAGTACCCTTATATGACTTTGGTGTCAGGGTATTTCTGGCCTCCTAAAATAAACTTAGTAGTGTTCCTTCCTCTTCAATTTTTTGAAAGAGTAGAGGAGGATTGGCATTTCTTTTTCTTTAAAAAGTGTTTGGTAGAATTTGCAAGTGATACTATTTGGACCTGTGTTTTTCTCGTGGGGAGGTTGTTGATTACTGATTCAATCTCCTTGCTTGTTATTGGTATGCTTAGGTTTTCTGTTTCTTTATGATTTAGTCTAAAGTAGATTGTATTTTCCATGAATATAACTATTTATTCTAGGTTTTCTAATTTCTTGGCATATAATTGTTCATAGTAGTCTTTGAAAATGAATAGAGCCTCACACTATGCTCCAGTATTAGTCTGTGCTGCAGTCTGTACCCTGAAGTTGGGTGGGATCACATGCTGTGTTCTATGATCTGGTGGGCTTCTGCCTGTGCTTTGTTATTGGGAAAGGTCACTGGTTAGGATACCTGAAGGGGTTTGTCTACCAGATGTACTCTGTAGTTGGATGGGGTTGAAGACTGTTCTACATTCAGAAGGTGTCACTCTCTGAGCCCCATTGTCAAGTGGGGCCACAGGCTATGTCCTCCATTGGTCCACATTACTGACTGGGGCTCTCTGCATGGCCTAGGATGTGCTTAGCAATCAGTCAGGGTTGTAGTCTAGGCTCCACAATAAGGAGATACCATATGCTGGTGTCCAAGGCTGTATAAAGTCACTATTCAGGCTCTCTAATCAGGTGTGACCAGAGATTAGGCTCCACAGTTGGGTGAGGCTGTTGGTTTAGCTCTCGGCTCAGGTGGGATCATAGGCTGAGCCCTAAGGCTATCCTAATGTCAGGGCTGGAGGTTATGATCAACAGTTTTGTGTGCTACTAGCTTGACTTCCTGCCTGGCAGGCTATAGAATGGACTACATTGTTGTGTGGCTTGTCCAGAAACTATGCTCATCAGCTGGACAAGGCTGCTGACTTTCTTCCTAGATCAGATGGGTTCCACAGTAATGTGAATTCTCTGGCCAGGTTTCCTGTCCAGGTGGGACTGGAGATTGCACTCAGCATTTGGGTACTGACTTGCTTTCCTGCCTAGGAAAGAGGTAGTGTAAGCTCCAAAGCTGTCAGGGTTCTCTAGCCAGACTTCCAAGACCTGCAAGGATGGAAGCTACGTTCAACAGCTGGGCAAAGCTACTGACTTGCTTCTCTGTCTTGGTGGAGCTATAGAATGGGCTCTCTGGGCAAATCAGCCCATTGACTGGGGACCCAAATCAAGTAGAACTGCCAACTAAGCTCCCTGGCAAGATAGGGCCACTGGATTCATTTTGTAAATAGGAAGAGCTGCTGGCTGTTATCTCTGCTCAGGTGCAAGCACCAGCAGTTTGCCAAGATCAGCATGTTTGCTCTGAGCCTCAATTCCCTTCTCTGTCTCTAGCTGAACCCCAGTTGTCTAACCCCACTGATTTCCCAGTGATCCCCATGAGGTGACACCAGACTGAGTCTTTTGAGAACTGTCTCATAACATTGAGAAAGTTGGATGTACGAGGGGAGACTCCAAAAATTCAAGGATTATCTTTTGGAGGGTGGGACACTTGTAGTACAGGTTTTTCCCACTAGATGAGTGTTCTAAGAACCCATTGTATCAGTTGTGCCAGCTGGCATTGTTGTGAGAGGCTGCGTTGCCTTCAGCAAAATTTTTTGAAGACTTTCAGTGTGTTTGTCCATTTCATGATGGTTGATTTACGAGTGCACCTGCCCACACCAGACTGAATGTTTAGTAGTTTTTGACCAAAAATGCATGGCTCCCATGACCCACCCTCTTTATTTACCCAAGTTCACTCTGAGTGACCTTTTTTGTGTTTTTTCCCCAGATGAAAAAATTCCTCAAAGGGAAACGTTTTGCCAGCTTGGAAGAGGTGAAACAGAAAATGGCAGAAGCACTAACAGGGATCAAAATTGACAAGTTAAAAAACTGTCTTGAGCAGTGGGAAAAAATATCAATAGTCATATTGCATCAAATGAGGAGTAAGTACTGTGAAGGTGACTGAAGTTTAAACATGTGAGAATACATACGCATTTTAATAAATAAATTCCATTTTTTGGAATTTACATGTGTTGGGTTTTCTTTACCCAGTGGAGAAATCATACGTCCAAGAAGACCCTGTTGTTGTACTATGATGGCTTTGAGGACAGCAAAATGGCCAACGTGAAACCTTTTGCCTTCTGATGCATTTTTTCTCAGTTTTGTGTGTGAGTTCTAGGGTGTGTGCTTCAGCTTCACTCCCTGGTTCTGGGATTATCTTAAGGGCATCTTGTCTGTGGATAATTGCTAGTAGGTCTTTTTGTGAGGAGAAGTAATATCTGAAACCACCTATTCTACTATCTTGATCATGTCATTCCCCAGTTTGGCAGTTCCTTAGAAAACTAAACATATTTTGCCATACATTTCAGCAATTATACTCTTAGGTATTTACTTAAAGGAATTGAAAACTCATGTCCACACAAAAAGCTGCATAAAGATATTTATAGCAAGTTTATTCATAATTGTCAAAACTTGGAAGCAGCAATGTCTATTAGTAGGTGAATGGATAAATAGTTTGTGATGTGTCCAGACAATGAAATATTATTCAGTACTAAAAAGAAATGAGCTAGCAACCTATAAAAAGACATGGATCAAAGTTAGATGCATATTACTAAGTGAAAGAAACCAAATTGAAGAGTCTGAATACTGTATGATTCCAACTATATGACATTCAGGAAAAGGCAAAACTATGAAGACAGCGAGAATGAATAAATGGAAAACAGAGGATTTTTAGGGCAGTGAAACTACTCTGTATAATATTATAAATGTTGAATACATTTCATTATATATTTGTCCAAACTCATACAAAGTACAGCAGCAAGAGTAAACACTAATGCAATGTATGAATTTTAGGTGATAAAGATGTGTCAATGAATTACATTGTAACAAATGTACTACTATGGTTCAGAATTTTGATAGTGAGGGAGGTTCCATGTGTGAGGGAGGTGGCAGGGGTAATATGGGAATATGTACTTTCTACTCAACTTTGCTGTAAACTGCTTTGAAAATAAAGTTTATTTAAAAATTGAAGAAAAAATGGACAGCATGTGTAAAAAAGAAACCAAAGAAGAGAGTATATTCAAGAATGGGAAGAAGAACCTGGAACCATTTCCTGAGCTGACTAGCAGAAACATCTTTTACAAAGGCCCATGGGAAAAGGTTATACTTGTGCTCTGAAGATTCATAAAGGTAAAAATCCCATAATACTAAAGGCTGAAAACAGCTTAATACTTGTTTCTGTAGATGCCATGTAGCCCATTTGAGTCTCCAGTCTGCATTCAGGAACCACATTAACACAAACACTGCAGATACATACATTGAATCTGCATTATCTAAAAGGATATTTACATGCACTATTTCACTTAATTCGGACCACAGTTCCATAGTAAGAAGGCAGAGTAGGCTGCTAACTACATTTTACAGTATTGCCAAGACAAACTAGAGAGGACAAAATTATCCAGTCAGGATTTTAGGCTAGGCAAAACCCAGATGCTGTGACAGATAACCTAAGCTAAATGGATAAAAGTAGTATACTATCAACTGAGGGAAGTTTCCTCCCTGTCCCCCTCATCTGAGGACATTTTTTGCCATTACTTTTAGAGAGAAGAAGGAAGAGAGAGATAAACATTAATGTGAGAGAGAAACCTCAATTTGTTGCCTCCAATACACACTCATACCAGCATTGTTTGCACCCGAACCAGGGATTGGATCTCCACCCTTCGGTTATAGGACAATGCTCTTACCAACTGAGCACACCAGCCAGGGCAGGGAAGTCTCCCTTCATGTAAAATTTAGTATACAAAGCTAGGTAAAATGTAACTTCTTTAAAAAAAGAAGAATGGATACTTTCTGCTGAATCATAACTGGGAAATCCCCAGCCTTTGTTGTAAAGCTAGTCCCACCTCAATTAATTAAGCAAATGACATAATCCATACAAGGGTTCCATGTTTTAGTATGGGTTCTCAAGAAGACAGAACCTCAGGCAAAAGCTAATGTGTTTTGCATGTTAGATAACTAGTCCCAGCAGTAGCAGGAATGTGAGAAATGGAGAACAAAGCAGTGAAACAGAAAAATCAAATACAAATGGACATTACCAAGCCACCTACTGCTTAATAAAACAATCAACCCTTGATTGTGAGAATATTTTCCTTTATTTTCCATTTTAATTAAATGATTGTTCAAGTACAGTTTTCTCCCCTTTACTCCCAATCAAGCCCACCCACCCCCCACCTTCCCTCCCATTATCCCCCTCCCCCTAGTCCCTATCCATGTGTCTTTTAACTTTGTTCCTGTACACCCTTCCCCTTTTCCCCTGAAATTCCCTCTTCTCTGTCCTCTGGTCACTTTCAGCCTATCCTCTAATGCAGTGTCTTTGACTATATTTTGCTTGTTTCTTTGTTTTGTTGTTTAGGTTCCTGTTAAAGGTGAAATCATATGGTATTTATCTTTCACTGCCTGGCTTATTTCACTTAACATAATGCTTTCCAGCTGCATCCATGATGTTGCAAAGGGCAGGATCTCATTCTTTCTTTCTGCTGCACAGAATTCCATTGTGTAAATGTACCATACTTTTTTGATCCATTCATTTACCGATGGGCATCTAGGTTGCTTCCAGCACTTAGCTATTGTAAATTGTGCTGCTATGAACATTGGGGTGCAAAGGTTCTTTTGGATTGGTGTTTTAGGATGCTTAGGACATAGTCCCAGCAGTGGAATTGCTGGGTCGAAAGGCAGATCCATTTTTAATTTTCTGAGGAAGTTCCATACTGTTTTCCACAGTGGTTGTCCCACCAACAGTGCACTAGTGTCCCCTTTTCTCCACAACCTCTCCAACACTTGTTGTTTGTTGTTTTGCTCATGATGGCCATTCTGACTGGTGTGAAGTGGTACCTCATTGTGGTTTGAATCTGCATCTCTCTGATAGCTAGTGATATTGAACACCGTTTCATGTGATTTTGGATCTTCTGTATGTCCTCCTGGCAGAAGTGTCTGTTCAAGTCCTTTGTCCATTTTTTAATTGGGTTGCTTGTCTTCTTAGAGTATAATCATGTAAGTTCTTCATATATTTTGGAGATTAAGCCCTTGTCTGAGGTATCATTGGCAAATATGTTTTCCCATACAGTTGATTCTCTTTTTATTTTGATACCATTTTCTTCAGCTGTGCAGAAGCTTTTTATTTTGATGAGGTCCCATTTGTTTATTCCTTCCTTTATGTCTCTTGCTCTAGGGGACATGTCAGTAAAAAAGTTTCTGCGTGAAATATCTGAAATGTTCCTACCTACATTCTCTTCTACTATTTTAATGGTGTCATGGTTTATATTTAAGTCTTTTATCCATCTTGAGTTTATTTTTGTATAAGGTGTAAGCTGGTGTTCTAGTTTCATTTTTTTTTTTGCACGTAGCCGTCCAGTTCTCCAGCACCATTTGTTGAAGAGGCTATTTTTACTCCATTTTATGTTGCTGCCTCCTTTATTAAATATCAATTGACCGTAGAGACTTGGGTTTATTTCTGGGCTCTCTGTTCTGTTCCATTGGTCCATGTGCCTGTTTTTATGCCAGTACCAGGCTGTTTTGATTACCGTGGTTTTGTAGTATAGTTTAGTGTCAGGTATTGTGATCCCTCCTACTTTACTCTTCTTTTTCAATATTGCAGTAGATATTCAGGGTCATTTATGGTTCCATATAAATTTTTGAAGTGTTTGTTCTGTGTCTGTGAAATAAGCCATTGGAATTTTAATAGGTATTGCACTGAATGTGTAAATTGCTTTGGGCAGTATGGACATTTTAATGATATTAATTCTCCCAATCCATGAACATGGTATATCTTTCTATTTGTTTGTGTCTTCCTTGATTTCTTTCCTCAGTGGTATATAGTTTTCTGAATACAGGTCTTTTACCTCTTTGGTTAGGTTTATACCTAGGTATTTTATTTTTCTTTTTGCTATTTCAAATGGGATTTTTTCCTTGATTTCTGCTTCTTCTGTTTCATTGGTGATGTACAGAAATGCCTTTGATTTCTGGATATTGACTTTGTATCCCGCTGTTTTGCCGAATTCATTTATTAGGTCAAGCAGTTTTTTGGTAGAGTCTATAGGATTTTCTACATACACTATCATGTCATCAGCAAACAATGACAGTTTCATTTCCTCCTTTCCGATTTGGATGCCTTTTATTTCCTCTTCTTGTCTGATTGCTGTGGATAAAACTTCCAATACTATATTGAATAGAAGTGGTGAAAGTGGACAACCTTGTCTTGTTCCTGTTCTTAGTGGAAAAGATTTTAGTTTTTGTCCATTTAGTATGATGCTCGCTGTAGGTCTGTCATATATGGCCTTTATTATGTTGAGAAATGTTCCCTCTATTCCCACTTTGCTGAGTGTTTTTATCATAAATGGATGCTGTACCTTATCAAATGCTTTTTCCACATCTATTGATATGATCATGTGATTTTTGTCTTTGCTTTCATTTATGTGATGTATTACATTTACTGATTTGCAAATGTTGAACCATCCTTGCATGCCTGGGATGAAACCCACTTGGTCATGGTGGATGATCTTTGTAATGTATTGTTGGATGCGGTTTGCCAGTATTTTGTTGAGGATTTTAGTGTCAATGTTCATCAGAGATATTGGCCTGAAGTTTTCTTTCTTCGTTATGTCTTTATCTAGTTTTGGAATTAGGATGATGTTGGCCTCATAAAAAGATTTTGGGAGTCTTCCATCTTTTTGGATTTTTTGGAATAGTCTGTGCAGAATAGGGATTAGCTCTTCCTTGAATGTTTTGTAGAATTCTCCTGTGAAACCATCTGGTCCAGGGCTTTTGTGTGTTGGGAGTTTTTTAATTACTGCTTAAATTTCTTTTGCTGTTATTGGTCCATTCAGGTTTTCTGCTTCTTTTTCATTGAGTTTTGGAAGATTATATTTTTTTTCTAGAAATTTGTCCATTTCATCTAGGTTTTCAAATTTCTTGGCATACAGTTCTTTGTAGTAATTTCTTACAATTCTTTGTATTTCTGTGGTGTCAGTTGTAATCTCTCCTCTTTCATTCCTGATTGTGTTTATTTGGGTCTTCTCTCTTTTTTTTTCTTGATGAGTCTGCTTAAAGGCTTGTCAATTTTGTTTATCTTTTCAAAGAACCAGCTCCTGGATTCATTGATCCTTAGAATTGTGCTTTTAGTCTCTATGTCATTTAATTCTGCTCTGATCTTGATTATTTCCTTCCTTCTACTTGCTCTGGGCTGTCTTTGTTGTTGTTCCTCTAGTTCTTGTAGACGTAGGGTTAGGTTGTTTGTTTGAAATGTTTCTATCTTTTTTAGGTATGCCTGTATCGCTATGAACTTCCCTCTCAATACTGCCTTTGCTGTGTCCCATAAGTTTTGGGTTGTTGTACATTCATTTTCGTTTGTTTC
>PVIA01008117.1:0-75423 GCA_004024845.1 Tonatia bakeri
TGGGCCCTTCTGGTGCTGATTCCCATGGGGGTGGGCTTGTGTATGTTCTAGGACCCTGTGGATCTCTCCAACAAACTCTCCTCTTAGGCTGGGAGTCTCTCCCACTGCCTCAACCCCCACAGGTGTTTTCAATCGGTGTTTTGAGGCTTTATTTCCCAGAGCTGGGGCCCTGGGTTGCACAGTCTCTCTCACTCCCCAGTTTCACCTGGTTTATCTGCTCATGAATGTGTGACCACCAGGTCAGCCAGCTGCCTTGCGCACCTCGCTGGGTCTGCCTACTGCCATCCCGCACCACCACGGTCTGCAAGTCACTGCTTTTTTTCTTTTGCCGAGACCCCTCTCAGCCAGAGCGCCAGACTGCCTCTCAGCCAGAGCGCCAGACTGCGCCCCTCCTACCTGTCTGGATCAATGTGTCTATTTTAATTCCTTGGTTGTCAAACTTTCATCCAGTTCAGTTTTCTGTCAGCTCTGGTTGTTATTTTGTTTCTAAGTTTTTGTTGTCCTTATTTTGGTTGTGCGAGGAGGCACAGTGCGTCTACCTATGCCTCCATCTTGGCTGGAAGTCCCTAATTTATTTCTAGTTGGCCCCAAACATTTTTTTCTTAAAAGTATATTCACATCAGGCATATGAATATACCTGAATATTCATTAAATGTCCATGTGTTATATACACGGGTCATCAAAAGTAGATTAATAATAATAATACAATAAATAAAACAGAAATTGTTTCATATATTCACAACTGTAAACCTACTTTTGCCCATCCCTTTATATTCCAAGTGTTATTGTAAATAAGTACTAAGGGCGATGTGCTATTAAAATACTCTGAAACTGTCTTTCCCCTTTAATCTACCTCCTAAATTTTCTATCAAGATAGCCAACAAAAGCCTGTGCTAGTGTGGCTCAGTGAATGGAGTGCCAGCCTGCAAACTGAAGGGTCACCAGTTCAATCCCTGGTCAGGGCACATGCCTGGGTTGCAGCTCAGGCCCCAAATGGGGTATGCAAAACGCAACCAATCAATGTTTCTCTCACACATTAATGTTTCTCACTCTCTTCTCTTTTCTCTAAAAATAAATAAAATTTTAAAGAAAAAGAACATTTCTGATTCATGGGAAGATGTCAAGATATCAACATTAGCAGAAGCTTGGAAGAAGTTGATTCCAACACTCAAGAATGACTTTGAGAGTCAAAGACTTCAGTGTAGAAGTAACTGCTAATGTGGTGGAAATAGCAAGAGAAACAGAATTAGAAGCAGAGCCTGAATATGTGATTGAGTTGCTGCTATCTCAAGATAAAACTTTAGCAGAGGAGTAGTTGCTTCTTAAGCATGAGTAACAAAAGTGGGTCTCTTGAGATAGCATCTACTCCTGGTAAAGATGCTGTGCAGATGGTTGAAATGATAACAAAGGATTTAGGATACTCCCTAAACTTAGCTGATAAAGCAGTAGCAGGTTTTGAGAGGACTGATTCCAACTTTGAAAGTTCTACTGTGGGTAAAACAGCATCATATGCCACAGAGAAATCATTCATGAAGGAAAGATTCAACTGATGCAGCAAACTCCACTGTTGTCTTATTTTAAGAAATTCCCTTTGTAACCATCACCCTGAGCAGTCAAATACCTATTTACAGAAGCAAACATGGAGGGAGATAGAGAGGGAGAGAAACATCAATATGTGGTTGCCACCTATGCGCCCCCTGCCAGGGACCTGGCCTGCAACCCAGGCGTGTGCCCTGGACTGGAAATCGAACCATCGATGTCTTCGGTTCGTAAGCCAGCGCTCCATCCACTGAGCCATACCAGCCAGGGCTGAATCAGAAATGTTCTTAATGGCATCTAGAATGGTGAATCCTTCCCAGAAGGTTTTTAATTTACTTTGCCCACATCCATCAGAGGAAAAACTATCTATGGCAATAATAACATTATGAAATACATTTCTTAAACAATAAGACTTGAAAGTCAAATTTACTCCTTGATCCAGGGGCTGCAGAATGTTTTGTTAGCAGGCATGAAAATAACATTACTCTAATACATCTCCATTAGACCTCTTGGGTGGCCGGGTGTATTGTCAAGGAGCAGTAATATTTTTTAAAGGATTTTTTTTTTTTTCCCTGAGCAGCAGGTCTCAATAGTGGATTTAAAATATGCAGTAAACCACGTTGTAAACACATGTTCTATTATCCAGTCTTTGTTGTTCTACTTCTAGAGCACAGGCAGAGTAGATTTAGTAAAATTCTTACAAACCGTAGGACTTTTGGAATGGCAAATGAGCACAGGCTTTGACTTAAAGTCGCCAGCTGCAACAACCCCTAACAACAGAGGTAGCCTGTCCTTTGAGACTCTAAAGCCAGGCACAGACTTCTCCTCTCTAGCTATGAAAGTCCCAGATGGCATCTTCTTCCATATAAGGCTATTCTGTCTACATGAAAATCTAGCTAATTATCTCAGTTGGATCTTCTGGGTCACTTGCTAAAGCTTCTACATCAGCACATGCACTTCTATGTTATAGAGACAACTCCTTTCCTCAAACATCACGAACCAACTTCTGCTAGTTTCTAACTTTCATTCTGTAGTTTCCTCACCTTTCTCAGCCTTCACAGAATTTAAGACAGTTAGGGCCTTACTCTGGTTTAGGCTTTGGTTTAAGAGAATATTGTGCCTGGTTGGATGTATCCAGACCAATAAAACTTTTTCCATATCAGCAATAAGACTGTTTCACTTTATCACTGGTGTGTTCACTGGAGAAGAACTTCTAATTTCCTTCAAGAACTCTTCCTTTGTGTTCATAGCTTGGCTAACTGCTGCTTTCAGCCTACCTCGGCTTTTGAAATGCCTTCTTCATCAAACTTAATCATTTCTAGCTTTTGATTTAAAATGAGAGACAAGATACAGGACTCTTTCTTTCACTTAAACACTTAAAGGCCATTGCAGGGTTATTAATTAGCCTAATTTTAATATTGCTGTGTCTCAGGGAATAGGATGGCTTAAGGAGAGGGAGAGAAATGGAACAGCCAGTCAGTGGAACAGTCAGAACACACACATTTATTAAGTCTGTCATCTTCTATCAGAGTGGTTCACAGTGCCCCAAAAGAATTATAATAGTAACATCAAAGATCACTGGTTATAGAACACCATAACAAATATAGTAATAATTTTTAGAAGTTCAAAATATTGCAAGAAATACCAAAGTATGACAGAGACAAAAGAGCAAATACTGTTGAAACAATGGCGTCAATAGACATGCTCAAGTTAGGGTTGCCACAAACCTTCAATTTGTAAAAAACAAAAACAAATAGGAGAACCACCCCACAGTATCTGTGAAGGACAATAAAGCAAAGTGCCATAAAAACGAAGCATGCCTGTATTCCATGAACAAAGAAAGGGGACCGAGAGACCTTAAAACAAAAGACAACCTGAAGTTTTATTTGCAGCACTCACAGACCTGTTACGTCTTAATTATATAAAAATAAAAAAACAGCAAAGTGGAAAAATTTAAATTACATATAAAATTTATGATTCAAAGCCAACAGAAAAAGCACAATGATTATTAGAACTAGACTACTCCCAAATATGAATATATTGGAAAAATTTCTAAACATATCACAAATTTAGATTATCCTTAACAAGCCCTTAATATTTCCAACATATTATATAAGCTTTGCTAGCAGTAATACTAAATTGATCTTTTATACCATTAAATAATTAAATTGTCCTAAATGGAAATTATCTTACAAAACAATAGGTTGTGTTTAGTAAAACAATCTGTATCAGGTCAGCTGCTACAATTTTTGTAATTAAATACCTGTACAACTCTTCTTGAAGCAACATAAAAAAAGATTGTGAGAAGCAGTTATAATGAAAAGCGGATATATTTTTATGACTACAGATCAGGTACTGCAATGCCAAAATTTCCCATAGTACACATCACTTCACTTACAAGACTAGCTCCGTGGCTCAATGGATAACTTCTGTCTTTACTCCTACTATTACAAAGTATCTCAAGATGAAAGCATACATATACTTTATAAATCTGACATCTAAGAACTAGAAAGACTACATAAAAATCAATTCCATAATTTTGTTACCTATTCTAAATTGAAAACAGTGATCTAAATATGAAACACACCTACAGAGAACTACAAAACATGTAAGTTATTACATTACAGTCACCCAATTCTCTAAAACATATTAACCACAGGTACAGAGTTAGCTTGTATTCTAGTATTTGGTTTCTTTCAGTTGAACTAAAAGCAATGTACCATATTTTTAGGAGTATAAGACGCACAGGATCACAAGATGCACCTAGGTTTTAGAGGAGGAAAAGAGGAAAACAAATTTTGAAGCAAAAAATGTGGTAAAGTATTTAATAACCTGTGACCCCACTCCACAGCCCCCCACAACAGTGAGCCAGGTAAGCTACATTTGGACTATAAGATGCACCCCCATTTCCTCCCAAATTTGGGGGGAGTGCACCTTATAGTTCGAAAATACAGTATTTAAATTGATGTTTAAAGAAACTTGGAAATGGTCTTTGGCTTGTATTTCCTAATCATTAATATTTTTCAGAATAAAGCTATACTAAAAATATATGTAGGAAGTCTTAGATAAAATTACTTCATAAGAGAGCTTCAAAACAAAATATGAAAGAAAAAAATAAATAAATAGAAAGCCATCTGGTGAATAAGAGGTTAAATGTTGGACACCTGTGGTGGATTAGAAAATTAACACCTGCAAAAGCTCTCAGACATCTTTTCCCTAGCCTTCAAACTCTAGACTACCAAGGACATTGAAGTAAAAGAACAGAAGAGTCCAGAAGGATCTACTTCCACGCTTAGATATTCCAAATCACTGTCCTATACCCACCTGCACCCTTGGCCCAGGTCATCAGACCTTCACAACTTGCGGTTGACCATTTACCAACCTGGAAATTATTTTATTTTTCTCCTTTATTTCATCTACCTTGTCAGTTATCAAAAACTGTTCTCTAACCTAACTGCACCACCTGTCTATGCATTTATTTTTATGCCAGTACTATATGTTTTGATTACTATAAATTTGTAGTATTGTTTGAAATCAGAAAGCATGCCTCCAGTTTTGTTATTCTCAGAGGTGTGTTGCTATTTGGGGTCTTCTGAGATCCCATACGAATTTCAGGATTGTTTGTTCTATTTATGTGAAAAATGCCATTATATTTTTGATAGGAATTGTATTGAATCTATAGATGGCTTTGGGCAGTAGGGAACTTTAACAATATTCTTCAATTCTTAAGAAATATCTATTTGTGTCTTTAATTTCTTTTTATTAAAGTTTTAGTTTTAAGGGTACAGATCTTTCATCTGTTTGGCTAAATTTATGCCTAAGTATTTTATTGTTTTAGATACCTATTTTAAATGAAGTTGCTTTGTATTTTTTCAGATACTTTGTAGTTATTGTATAAAAATGCAATTGATTTCTGTGTGTTGATTTTATATCCTGCAATTTCACTGAATTTGTCTAAGTTTTTTGTTAGAGTCTTTAAAACTTTACATGTATATATATAAGGTCATGTCATCTGCAAACAAAAACAATGTTACTTCTTCCTGAACTGGATGCCTTTTATTTATTTTTCTTTGGCTAGGACTTCCAGTACTGTGTTGAATAGGACTAATGAGAGTGGACACTCTAATCTTAAAAGCAAAAGCGTATACCTTTTCACCACTTAGTATGATGTTATATAAGGGAGATCTAAAACACCCAGGAATTTATTTCTTAAAAAAATGTGTATTTACTCTTCATGTTTAACCTTTAGTCACCTTCAAAGTACTCTCCACGTGATACACTAAATACCTATCGAGATTTTTTTCCCGCTGCTCAAAACAGTTTTTAACTCATCAATTTTGATGCTTTTTAGTGCGACTGCCTTTTTTGTTTGTTTCACCTCTTCCACATTGGCAAAACATTTCCCTTCGAGGACTTTTTACATCCAGAGAAACAACAACAACAAAAAAATCACTTGGGGAGAGATCAAATGAGTGGGAGGGTGTGGGGTGGGGGTCATGCTGTTTTTGGTCAAAAACTGCTCAACACTCAGCATTGTGTGGGCAGGCACACTTGTAAGTCACCATCATGAAATGGTCAAATACATTAAAAAATCTTCAAAAAAAATTCACTGAGGCTGAACACTGTCTCTCAAAACAAGGCCAGCCAGTACAGTAATACAGATGGCTTCCTACAACACTCACCTAGCAGGGGGAAGCCTGTATTACAAAAGGACCACCCTCCAGAAGACAATTCTGGTTTTTCAGGGGTCCCCCCTCATATACAGCCTTTATTATTTTTATGTTCCTCCATATGTGATACTTAAGTTATCGTGAAAGGAAGTTGAATTTTGTCATATGCTTTTTCTGCATCTACTGAGATGATATGATTTTTACATTTCATTCTGTTAATGTGGTATATCACATTTATTAATACCCATATATTGAGACATATACTCAATCCCAGGGATAAATCCCATTCTATTGTTGTGTACAACCATTTTAATGTCTGCTAAATTCAGTTGGCTAATATTCTGGTGAAAATTTTTGTATCTATATTCATCAGGGACACTGGCCTTTTCTTGCAGTGTCCATTGGCTTGTATCAAGGTCATGTTGGCCTCGGAAAATGAGTTTGGGAGGGTTACCTCCTCTTTAATTCCTTTGAAAAAGTTTGAGGATTGGTGTTAACTCTTTAAATTCACCAGGAAAGCATCTAGTCCTAGGCTTTTCTTTGTTGGGAGGCTTTTGATTACTTAATCAATCTCCATACTCTTTCTGGTCTGTTCAGATTTTCTATTTCTTCATGACTCAAACTTGATGGATTTTTAGGAATTTATCCATTTCTTCCAAGTTTCCAATTTGTTGGCATGTACCTGTTGATAAGTTTCCTAAGATACTATGTATTTCTCTGGTATCAGTTGTAATGTCTCCTTCTGATAATGGGTCAAGTGCTGCTATTATCATATTACTATAACCTTGCTTCTGATGTCACATCTCCTTCTCTGTCACTTCTAACTCCCTCTTCCACTTTTAAAGATCTTTGTGATTACATTGGGCCCACCCAGACAATCCAGAATAATCATATTTTAACGCCAACTGATTAGAAACCTTTAATCAGCAACTTCAATTCCCCTTTGCCATAACATATTCACAGGTTCCAGATGTTAGGACACTGATGTCTTTCTTTTTTCTTTTTTTTAAAGATTTTATTTATTTATTTTTAGAGAGGGAAGGGAGGGAGAGAGAGAGAGAGAAAGAGAAACATCAATGTGCAGTTGCTGGGAGACATGGCCTGCAACCTAGGCATGTGCCCTGACTGGGAATCGAACCTGCGATGCCTGGTTCGCAGCCTGCGCTCAATCCACTGAGCTACACCAGCCAGGGAATGGGACACTGACGTCTTTCAAAGACCATTATTATCCCTCCCACAGAAGGGTACACAAGGAGTTTTAATTTTGTAATGTTTTATTCCTTAAGTGGAGGATATAAGTATTCATTATGCTTTTTCATTATGTCTCTTTACATGCCTCAAATATGTTTAAAAGCACTTGATGGGACATTTTCTTCCAAGGTAAGGTTTTCAAACTTTCATAGAAAGCTAAAATTTAATGAGATCACTCCGGAACAGAAAAGAGTAAAGGGAGGAAAGTCTGGAAGAATCAAAGACTTGCTTCAACCTAAACAGGTCCTCTTTTTAGTGCCTTTTAATATTTGACAAAACATTTCATTGGAAAAGAAAAAAAAGATTCCCATTACTCAAACAAAAAAAGGAAAATGTCACTAAATGAGACTATAAGAAAAATTATGATAAAATAAAATTAATTTATATGGTACAAATAGTAGATAATTAACAAGCTCACTCAGGATCTAATGCTAGTCAAAGAGTTATGTTTAGTTCTACAAAGAAGATGAATGATGCCTTTGATAACTTTGAGGGGCTAAGATGATAAAATTTAATAGTCCAAGGACCACTTAAGTCAGGGAGGAAGAAGAAAAGGGTGCTAGGAAATACCCTTGCACTCTTGGTTGAGACTTTAAAGAAAACTACTCTAAAAATAACATGAACGAGAAGCACACTAATTCTCAGGTATACTAAAATTCACTTTCAAATATCAAAGCCTAAAAACAGATTAATGTAATCCCAGATTGGTAGCTCATTCAGGCACCAATAAAGTGCTAATTGTTGGAAGAGAAAATGTCCTAGGTATAGTTACTTATAAAGCAAGATCTCAAACACAATGTCCAAAACATAATAAAAAATAACCAGGTACATGAGGAGATAAGAGATAAGGCAATGAACAGAAACTACAAACAACAGAAAATAAACTCATAAAGACTACAAATAGCCTATATAGTCTTTAGCATATAATTTTCAAGATGATAAAAGACTGAGAATTCTGACAGCCTCAAAAGGCCAAGAATAGGATACAACAAATTTTTCAGGAGAAAAATATTCTAAAACTGAAAAGATAATTTTATTTAAAAACACATGGATGGGTTTAGAAGCAGAGGTATACAGAAGTGATTATTAATGAACTAGAAGCGATCAGAGGAATATATTAAAAATAAAGAATGAAATAACAAAATGATGAAAACCATGAAGGAGAAGATAAGAGGCCTAGATAAGACCGACGAGAAAGACTAACATACATATAATTGGATCCCATAAAAGGAGAAAAAAGAGAGATAAGAAAGATTCAGGAACTACTATAAAGGATACAAGGACAAAACCAAGGGGGAGGGTGGAAGCAAGGGAAGGAGATGGGTCTGGAGGCAGTGAGGGGGAGGGGTGGGGAAAAAATAAGAACAACTATAATTGAACAACAATAAAATGATTTAAATTAAAAAAAAGTCTAAGAACAGAAAATCATAAAATAGAGCATATTTCCCTTCCAAAAAAAAAATTATGAGAGAGCACAACCAATATTTAAAGACACAATGGCTGAGAGTTTTCTAAAACTAATGACAGCAAATTACAAATGCAAGAAGCATTATGAATCATAGCTGCATACGTAACAAGGGTGTTTTTTAGGTGGAAAAGAAAATGATCGAAGAAGGTAGCACAATAATGCAGACACATTACCTGCAAAGGAATAGTTCATTGAACTAACAGCTATTAGCTGCTTAACAGAATCAACAGAAAACAGAAGAGTAAGGGAGTCTTTTGTCTTTTCTGAATCTTAGTCGTGTTTCAGGGTGGGAGCAGGGGATATTTATGAAGTTTTTGGAATCTAGTTCAATGAGATCTTTCACTGCAGTGGCCTGATTGGAATAAGACAAAGACAATGGCAATAGGCAAAAGTTTCAAATTGAGTCTTGAAGAGTACAGTTTTTGATAAGCTTAGTTGAGGGGCATACTGTCCTGGGAAAGAGGTAGTTTGTTTTTTGGATAAATGTAATTTTTGGCCATTCCTAAAACAAACAAGACCATTTGTTGTTGGGAACTGCCCTACCTGGTTTCAAAAGCTGCAATTCCCCGTGGCTAAGGCTGAGTAAAGGACCTTGGGACCATAAGCCACTTAGGAGACAAAGCTTATCTTCCTTGTAGGGGCACCACATCTGCCCCCTTTCTCTTCACCCTGCTTGGCCCTGGGCAGATGACTGGTGAGCCAATGACGGGTAAGATTCCTCAAAGAAGGGATGACCTAAGACAGGCACGGTTGCAAAGGGGCCCTAAGGGAAGGACTTGGGGGGGGGGGGCTACAGAAAAAAGGGGTGATGGACCCTCGTCCCTCAGCTTTGACATAGCTTGAGTCCTCATTCTGTCTGCAAGAAGTCTCCTAATCTCTTGGCTGCCTTACTTCCCCTGCCTGAGTTAAGCCTGAAACAATGCTATAGTTGGGTACAGCGGTGTGCTGGAAAGGGTGGGTTCCCTAGGGCAATCAGGCCTAAGAAAGAATGCATAAAATCCTATGAAACTGCTTTGCTTATGTCCTCAATTGAAATGATAAGGGTCCAAGCATGAAATGAGTTTGTTCCCCAAAGTGTATGGCCCTTTAACTATCTGACCCTGACTCAGAATAAGCCCTCAGAGTTCTTTGAATGTTATCTATTGTTTAATTATTTCTGCCTGACAATGACTGATGAGCTTTATGTATACACCCTGTATTCCTGTGCAAACTGAACCCAATAAAAGCCTGTCAAGGCAAGAGTCCAGGCGCTCTCCTCTTGAGAAAGTGGCCAAGGCACTTCGAGGCTTTTCTCCTCTTGAAAGAGAGGCCATGCTGACCCTTTTCCTCCACAGGACTCAGTAGTCCATGTGAATTTGTCTCATTTCATCCATAACGCTGCAGACCCCAGGAGCCAGGATCCGTGTTAATTTGTAACTTCATCTTGCTGGGTAAGAGTTCCTGGAGTAGTAAAACCATATTAAGTTAAATAGTAAAGCCATGTTAATGTAGTCAATATGTGGTTTCAGGTGGTTTTGGTTTGGCTCTCAGTCCCTTTCCTGCCCCCCACCCCAGACCCTGCCCCACATTCCCATCTAGGAATATGATTAGTTCAGATCTTTATCACTATATGAGGTTCATGATGAAATCTAGGGAGAGTACAAGGGTCACTTCAAACTGTAAGAATCAGAGTTTTCTTACAAAGAAAGTGTGCAGCAACATTTAGTACTCTGGAGTTCACACACTTAAAGCACTACAACACGAATACTAAGAGAAAGATTATGACTGGAGTCTGCAGTACACTTAAAAAGTTTTAAAATGTTTAAATTGTACTTGACATACAATATTATATTGCTCTCAGGTGTACAACACAGTGATTCAACATGTATATACTTTTGAAGCGATAACCATAGCAAGTCTAGTAACCATCTGTTACAGTACATAGTTATTATATTAATGACTATATTTCCTATGCTGTACATTACATCCCCATGACTTATTCTATAACTGGAAGTTTGTACTGCTTAATCCTCTTCTCCTCTTCTGCCCATCCCCTACATTACTGACTCTGGCAACCATCAGTTTGTTCTCTGTATCTGTCTATGAGTTTGTTTCATTTTCTTTGTTCATTTGTTTTGTTGGGTTTTTTTTTAAGATTCTGCATATAAGTGAACTCATAGTTTTTGGCTTACTTACTCTGTCTGACTTATTTTGCTTAGCATAATACTCTCTAGGTCTATTCTTCAGTCTACATCTAAGCCAGAACCCAGGAGTGCCAAAATTAAGCTAAGAAAATAGATCCCAGTTTATCTAAAGAGGCTGCAAAACCAAATGTTGGGCTATTGGCAAAATTATCAATTCTGCTCTAATTTTCTTCACTTCTCCAGTCTTTTTTAGTAATAATAATGTTCCCAGGAAGGATTGGCAGGTTGTAAGTATGACATTTCCCCCAGACAGACCAATATTATATCTGAAGTGGCTCTTTTCTGAACTACTACCTGTTCACATTGCCTCCTGAATGAAGAGTTCTTTTGGTCTTGTTTGCATTGTCTAGTTCCACTGCTATTCTCTGAACCTTAGTATGTAGAATTCTTCTTACTTAATGAGCCTCTTATAAAGCTGGAAGTGAGAAAGCTTGGTATGAGAGTGAAACAATTCAGATCCCTTTCAGTGGTTAGGGAATTAGATTCTCAGTTTCCAAGTGAGGAAACTGATAGGCCAAAATGGGTTCTGGGAGACATCAGTTTACCAAGGTTACAAATCCCTGACTAGTTGGCAGGCAGCCAATAGACTTTTATGGCACAAATTTAATATCGGCCTTTAGGAGCCACCTGATTATCTGTTGGGGTGAAATACCCCTTTTGGAGTTGACTATTAGAATTGTAACATTTTGATGAAGAATGATCCAGTGCCAGGTAATGAAATTTGTAGTGTCAACATTGTAAGGTAGCTCTAAAGCAGAAGAGCTTAGGGTTGGATTTAAGTAATCTGTCTCCACTGTGAGGTCTGTGAAAGTGAGACAATCTTCACATATATTATCTATTCTCTAGTCCAAAGCCTATTTCTGTGAAAGTTAACTTACAAAATCTACCTCCTATAAAAGATCCCTGTGTATTGCTTTGGTAGGGATAGTAATCTTCTTTCTTATGAAGTATATGATAGATGGCTGTTTATGGCACTTGCTATTTAGAAAATTATTTAACATTTGAGTCCAGTTACCCAGAAAAAAAAATGATTCATTACAAGGAATTGGTACCAAGGAGATAAGTTCCCTCCCGCAGATTCAAGGACTTTCTCTGTGTCTTTCAAAAGTCCATGTCTCCAAGTTTTAGGTTACACAGGAGTTGTTTATGAAGACGCTGAGGAAAGGTTGTTTATACTTGTTGATGGTAAGACTGACTATATGGCATGGGTTTCTGGCAGACAGTATAGCCACGTCTGGTTGTAGTAGCTTGGAGTATAGTATCAAAGATAATTCCTAAATATATAGGCTAGTCTGTACTAACTAGTAACTGAAGACTGGTTGAGCCCCAAAAGGAAATGATTTCATTGTCATTAAAGACAATGGCAGTATCTTAGGTCATAGAAATTCTAAGACCTTTGGTAACATTAGTTTCAGAATCCCCTTTGTTCTTCCTACCTTTCTTGAAGATTAGAGGTGATATGTACTGTGAAGTTTCTGAGTGAGTGGAAGGGCTTTGGAAAGCTCAGTAATAATAGTTTCAGCAAAATGGATGACTTTCATCAGAAAGACAGGTTGGCATTCCTCAGGTTAGAACACAAAAATGAGTTAAGTTTTTTGTGCAGCTGTTTGAGCTATTGATTTCCAACAAGGAAAGGCTTTAAGTCTGCCCCAAGAATAAGCAAACAATGACCAGAATATATTCAAAACCCTTGTATGAAAACCATTTGGAGGTGTTCAAAGGTACCTTGAGGTTGCAACTCTTGTCCATGCCCCACTTCTACTGTTTTAACCAAGGACTGTGCTGGTGAGAGATGAGACACAGATCACAACATGCGCAGCAACTTCAGTAGTTTCCCACTAGCTGAGTCCACTAACTAATTTCTCCTTACCAGGGTACATAATTTTACATAAAAAATCCCCCAGGTTCCATTTGAGGACCTCTGATGCCACAAAAAAATTGTCCTGGGAGCACCAGAGGTTCACTTTAGTAATCTGAACACCTCCCTTTTTCAACTCTGGAGGTAGGTTAGTCACTGCATTCTGTGATAGCCTATTTGGACCTCTTTCAAGATTTGGTCTTTCCTTATCTTGAGGGCTGCAATCTTAGTGACAGGTGCCTGTCTGCCATAAGGATCAGCCAGGGCGTTTTCTTTAACCATCATGTTACCTCTTTTTTAAAAAAATGCGCTTCTATCTTTGTAACAGTTATGTCCTTAGGACACAATGATGTTGAAGTCAATAACCCTCACTGTTTCCAGAGCATTCCAAAATTATGGACCACCCCAAAAGCAGATCTACTCTCAGTTTCTATACATTAACTCTTTTATCTCTGGCTAACTAGCTAGCTAACTAGCAAACTCTGGTGAATTCACTGAGTTCTGTCATCTGGGCGTGTCTTGCCTCTAGTAAGGAGTCACATTCTATGGGTAAGCTGAGATCTATTCCAGCATATCCTGCTTCATATTTGTGTGCTTCATTCTTAAGATAGGATCCATTAATAACAATTAAGTCTGAAGTTTCCAGAGTAGTTTATGATAAGTCTGTTCAGGGCACAACATGCCAGCAAAGACTAGTTTCCCTTTTTAGGGGGAAAATAGAGGAGTAGTAGCAGGGATCAGCAAACTATCCCGTAAAGGGCCAGCTATAAATGTTTTAGGCTTTCTGGGCCATATAACAGTCTGTTGTGCATTTTTTTTAAATGCAATCCTTTAAACATGTAAAAACTATCTGTAGCTAACGGACAGTGATAAAAACATAATGTGGGCTGAATTTGGCCATGGGCCATTCTTTGCTGACCCTTGAAGTATTATAACAATGAATGTCAATGTGTGAGGGATAAAGTTAATAGGATTTTCTATGAGCTAAGTCTCCTTGCTGAGACACGTTCTGTCTTTTCAGTGAGCAACAAAGGCAGGTACAGCGTGAAGGACCTTGGAGTTCAAAGAAGCTTTTGCTTTATTAATAAGATATCTTGGTCATCTTTTGGGGAAGCCCAAAAGAAAACATCTACAGATACTGAGATCCAGGGTGTCTGCAAAAAAATGGCTCGTTCCCTACCCCATCTCCTTATAAGCAAGGATAGCAGATTCTTCAATTTTTTGGTGCTTCATGCTCAATTATTAATAAATTGCTGAGAATCACCATATTTAAGGAAAGCCTCTAATAATAAGAGACCAAAATAACTTAAACAGGGACAATGCACAAAGGAGATCACTTAAGAACAACCATAAGTGTTTAAGAACACTTAACCATATCTTCACAAGAGATAAGTTACTGCATCCATAAAATATACACAAGGCTACAAAAAAAGAATATTCAGATAACAAAAAATAGATATGAAAGCAAAATAAAAAATAACTATAAAGGTTGGAAGAAAAGTTAAAAAATGCAAGTAAGTAAAAAGATTTTAAAAAATGCAAAGAGAAAGTTCTGGCCAAGATGGAGGCATAGGTAGAAACCCTTTGCTTCCTAATACAACCAAAAGGAAGATAACAACCAATCTAAAAATCAAAAAACAACCACAAGTGCCAGAAAATCAAACTGCATGGAACTTGGCCAACCAAGGAATTAAAGAAACAGTCAACCAGCCAAAACAGACCAGTAAGATGGTGGACAGAGAAAACCGGCCACAAGCAGTGGACCATGCAGGTGGGGCTGGCTGAGGAAACAGGGGAGGCCTAGGACCATGTGGGCGGGGCTGGCTGAATGGGAAACTTGGACTCAGAGTTGACTATGGATTACAGCAGGGGTTGCCGCAGTGGGAGAAACTCCCAGTCCCACACAAGGGTTCATTGGAAAGTGCACTAGAGTAGAGCAGGGGAGGTGCATGGTTTCCTCTCTAGCCCCTCCCCCACAGGCAGTGCTGCAAGTGCAGCAAGGAGGGTTGCCCTGCCCTGGTGAATACCTAAGGCACTGTCCCCTTACAACTTATCAAGTGTGCCAAGACAAAGAAATATGGCCCAAATGAAAGAACAGAGCAAAAGCTCAGAACTAAGCAATGAGGAGATTGCCAACCTACCTGATGGAGAATTTAAAGCCCTGGTAATCAAAATGCTCACAGAACTGATTGAGTTTGGTCAAAAAATGAAAGAACAAATGAAATATACCAAAAATGAAATCAAGGAAAATATTCAGGGAACTAACAGTGATGGGAAGGAAACCAGGACTCAAAACAACGGTTTGGAACAAAAGGAAGAAAGAAACATCCAACCAGAAAAGAATGAAGAAACAAGAATTCAAAAAAATGAGGAGAGGCTTAGGAACCTCCGGGACAACTTGACACATTCCAACATCCAAATTAGAGGAGAACCAGAAGGTGAAGAACAGCAGTAAGAAATTGAAAACTTATCTGAACAAATAATGAAGGAGAACTTCCCCTATCTGGAAAAGGAAATAGACTTCTAGGAAGTCCAGGAAGCTGAGAGAATCCTAAAGAAATTGGACCCAAAGATGAGCACACACCAAAGCACATTATCATTAAGTTACCCAAGATTAAAGATAAAGAGAGAATCTTAAAAGCAGCAACAGAAAAGGAGAGAGTTACCTACAAAGGAGTGTCCACAAAGCTATCAGCTGATTTCTCAAAAGAAACCTTCCAGACAGGAAGGGGCTGCAAAGAAGTATTCGAAGACATGAAAGGCAAGGACCTACATCCAAGATGACTCTATACAGCAAAGCTACCCATTTAGAATGGAAGGGCAGATAAAGTGCTTCCCAGATAAGGTCAAGTTGAAGGAGTTCATCATCACCAAGCCCTTATTATATGTAACATTAAAGGGACTTATCTAAGAAAAAGAAGATCAAAACTATGAAAAGTAAAATGACAACTATCAACAGTAAAACTCACAACTATCAACAAATGAACCTAAAAAAAAAGAAAGAACAACAAAAACTAAAACAGGAATAGAATCAGAGAAATGGATATTTCATGGAGGGTTTTCAGTGGGGAGAGGGAAAGGAGGAATAGTGAGGAAAAGGTACAGGGGAAAAGGAGCATAATTGGTAGGCATAAAATACACAGGGCGAGGTCAAAAATGGTATAGGAAACGGAACTCAGAGAACTTATATGTACAACCCATGGACATGAACTAAGGAGTGGGGGGGACACTGGAGGGTTGGAGGGTGCTGGGCTGAGGAGAAATAAAGGGGGAAAATTTGGGAAAACTGCAATAGCATAATCAATAAAATATACTTAAAAATGCAAAGAGAGAAAATATCAAATAAGTAACAGCATTTTATAGAACTTAAGGATAAATCTTTTCTATAACTGAAAACCCCTTGCCCTACAATAAATTAAATAAGACCCATGAGTGTACATAATCATGATGGTTACAGGAAATGGAAATGTAAAAAGAAGAAAAGATCTTAAAAGCTTAAGGGAATAAAAACAAGTTATATAGAGAGATCAGGAATCTGACTGGCATTGGAGTTTTCAACAATATGGAAGTTAGAAGACAGCGTAATAATATATTCAAAATTCTGGGGTTTTAAACAGGATTTCCAACCTAGAATTCCATATCCAGCCAAAGTCTTGCTGCTAGTTTCCTCCCATATTCATTCTTCTCTTCTTCCTTTTAGTAACAGAGCCTGCCAAGCGCACCTCAGCACACATCTACACAACTAAATGCTTCCTACTTCCCTTTTAACTACCAATAGTTGTAGCTGTATGACAAACTTCTGACCATGAGATCTGCCTGAAAGTGATATGGGCAGCTACCAGTTCATGCCCTAAAAATAAATCTGCATACCCATCCTCTTTTTCCCATCTCCCTGGCTGGAGCAAGATGACAGTGCAATAAGCCATTTTTGAGCTGAGAGAAACAGGTAAACCACCAAGCAGTTTTTAATGTGCACATAAATCATCTCAGAGTCTTGTAAAAATTCAGGTTCAGATTTCTTAGGTCTGGTTTTGGCCTGAGATTCTGCATTTTTAACAAGCTTCCACATGATATGGCTGTTGTTTCTGGGAATCATATTTTGAGCTACAAGGTCCAAGAGTAGAGAATGGTGTAACGACAAGAGAGAAGGCGCCCGGGTCCCTGGAAAATCCACTCTACCTTCCCTCTACCACTTACCAGCTGACTGGGAGAGGGAGAGGGACAGAGATACATATTAGTGTCTGATACGTGCACACTTGTGTGCACAAATTCCTTCCAAATTAAATTTATTAAAAAATACATGAATAACTGTCTTTCCCTAAAATTTTTCCAAATACCCAAAATTTGGGAGGCATTTCTATTAATATGAACTGTATGAGCCTAAAATAATGATTTTGATGTGTAAACCTAATACAAAGATGAATGAATGAAGGCATTTTTAGACATGCAACGTCTAAAATAAAAATGTCTTCCATTCACCTTCTGTCCGAAAGTTCTCAAGAAAGTGCTTCAGCAAAATAAGCAAATAAACCCAAAAGATGATGGGGTTCCAGAAATCAGATCCAACACAGGAGACAGTGTATGGAAGTACGCAGGGTAATAGTATGTTCCATATTCCTAATACATCCTATGAAGATGGGGGAGGAAAGTCTATAATTATATATGGGGATAAGGGAAGTGAATAAAAGAATGAAATTCTTCACATTCCATTTTAGGAAACCAAAGGCTAAGTCTAAAATTTAAAAATAAAGAAATAGGAGGAATAATACAACATTATGCTGAAATTACAGAAAAGAGCCAAGACTTGAAAGAATCACAACGTCTCAACAGATACAGCAAGAACCAAAGATGCAATTTTTCTTATACTCTATAAGAATTTTCTTTTTAAAATCTTAACACATATTATTTTGATTTTTAAAATTTTTGAGCAGTTACCATTTCATTGTTGCTATTCTAACCCATTCATATGATTCCCAATTTCAGAATTCTACTAAAAGATTAGACTAATAATTTTTTACATATATGCATATGAAAATGGTATATATGTACACACCATATTTTATATATATCAAACATTATGGATAATTGTCACTTTTAATAGGGCTTTTAACTTAAGTGTAACTGAATAAAGTATTTTCCCCATCTCTTAGGGCTTCTAAACAATGAGGACTGGAAAGGGTCTCTTTGTTCTACCATGCATTGTAGTTCAGATTTGCAAATTTGGAAGCAAAGAGGAGTTTGAAGAAGGAGGCAAGCACATCAAGAGTGAACTGGAGGTCAGTGATTCTGGATGCTGCATGAAGGCAGAATTGAAAAAGAAATGGGATTGGAAAACAGAAGTGTTTATTAGGAACTTCTGAAGCATATGAAGCTCTTCTATTTCTTTTACAAACACTTCAGTAGATCTACATTGCTCAGTGTGTGCATGCTGGAACTGAGGGGGAGTAGAGAAGGGAGAGTGCAGAGTGGGTAAGTAGGAGGTTAGACTAGTTGAGTTAAGAATTTAGAATTCCAGGGGTTGAAAACAATGGAAGATAAGATCTGAAGCAGTGGAAGGCAAGAGAACTGCTGGGTGAAGTGACCGTTGCTGATAGCCGAATTACATATGCAATTTAAAGAACATAAAAATATGCTTAAATCTTTAGTAGACCACCAAAGTACAATCATGTACTTACACTAAGCACAAGCATGAAAACTGATACAGATCCTAATTTTTTTATCACACATTATTGGACTCAATGATAGTTCTGTTTAAATATAGCTCTGTATTTTGTAGTCTGGGTTTCATATGTAAAGTAGTAACTTTCCTATTTAAATAGAATAAACCCCACTGCTTCTCTCTACCTAACACAGGTAAGATGTTCACAAAGGAAACCTAATAAGAATTTTTTTATTTTTATACTTTTTATTTGGGCTTCCAAAAAAGATGACCAAAATATCTCTTTAATAATTAAGCCATAGTACTCAAGAAAATAATTTTCTTGCTATCTATATTACAAATTCAAGAGAAGAATAAGTGGAAATGATACCTAAACGAGATAAAAGTTACCTAAACTTTATAGCTGCTTTCAGTTCCTATTTCATTAAAAGCAAAACAAGATAAAACAAAAACTGATGATGATATACTTACTTGTCTAATAATATTTCTGCCAAAAAATTACAGTGATTTAAAATTTACATTAAAATAAACACAAGAAATCTTGTCCAAGGAATAATCTTAAATCAAGTCTAAGATTAGATTATGTCACAATTTCAATATTCTAATACAAGAAATCTGTTAAATACATTAGTTATATCCCTATGACCAAAGAGTAGGAAATAATACAGCTTCACTGTATTATTTTCAGGAAGTTTAGAGCATAAATCATTTATTTGTCATTTACCACTCTAAAAAGAACTACTCAATACCTTACGTTTTCTTCAGTCTGAATTTCTGCTTGTCTTTCTATATTTGGGCTATTTTAACATTTTATATGTGATTATTTTTAATTTTCCAAAATTTCAACAAATGTATATTACATTTATGATATAAAAACACAAATGTTTTCTTTAAAAACCCAAATACTTATATGATGAATGTACTGAAATACATACTTCTCAATATAATGAGATATCAACTCATGTCAATGTCAACTAATCAGTGAAAATAAAGCGAAAGAGGTAATTTAAAGAACTTCCAAGATATTTGTTTACAGAGACCTGGGAACAAAAAAAAAAGGTTTACATAGAGTGTATATATATGGTATTCAACAATCATATTGCAATTGCTCTTTTAATATTTAGCATAGGGTCTTCTTCCATTATGGGTTAGATGGCCCTTTTCTCTCCTCCTACAACATCCAGAGCATACTACAATGAGATTAGTATCACACTACTACAATTATTTATCTGCTTCCAAGCCCCTACTCCTACTTTTGTTGAACTCTTAAGCTCTCTAATTCATTAAGTGCCGGACACAACAGGCACTTTATAAATGTCTGATAAGTAAATAATAAATGAAAGAAAAACAAGAGCTAATTCTGAAAAGTGTGAATTTGTACAACTTTCATAAATCAGATTACGGTTTTTAAAGCTGCTTTAATTCACATATTTTAATACATAGTTGCATTAAAGTTATTTCTAAAAGAAGCTTATGGTAAGAACTAGCATCTTGCTGAGTCTGGTTTCTCTCATAAATATATATGTGTGTATATATAATAATATACTATATGTATTATAAAATATTACAGATAATATATATTATAATAGTATATTGTTATAGTATACAGTATGCTATATATATTATCGATAGTAGAATATATTATATATTATAGACATGTGTGTATATTATATAGACATGTGTATATATGATATATACATGAGTATATATAATATACTCTATATTATTATATATTATAGTATATAATATACACACAACTACATACATAAATGTATATATGAAATTATGTTTCATAAAGTATTTGAACTACAACTAGTTGATAATAAAGACAATCTTTCAACACATTACTTCTCAAATATTTATGACTTTTGATCTAAATGCAATATAGCACTCAAGAAAAATCAAATGGGTTTTACAAAAAGTAGTGTTGGGCCCTGGCTGGTGTAGCTCAGTGGATTGAGAGCGGGCTGTGAACCAGGCATCGCAGGTTCGATTCCCAGTCAGGTCACATGCCTAGGTTGCAGGCCATGTCCCCCAGCAACCGCGCATTGATGTATGTCTGTCTGTCTGTCTGTCTCTCTCTCTCTCTCTCCCCACCTCTCTCCCTCCCTCCCTCCCTTCCCTCTCTAAAAATAAATAAATAAAATCTTAAAAAAAAAAAAGTAGTGTTGGTATATGAGATTGTGGTAGGGCAGTCTTAGGGATAAAACCATTAATTAGAAAAATTAACATTTACAAGCAAATTTAAAGGTTGCTGGATACAATGTCCACATAACAAAAACCAACTGCATTCCTACGTACTAACAACATGACAGAAAATGAAATTAATAATTTACAATAAGAAAAATTAGATACTTAGTTATAAACATCAAAAAATGTGTAAGGGCTTCACTGATAACTACGAGGACTGGGAGACATTAAAGTTCTAAATAAATGGTGAACAGGTTCATAGACTGGAAGGTTCAGTATCATAAAAATGTTAAGTACCCCCAAATTGATCTATAGATTCAAAGCAATCACAATAAAAACCCAGTAGGGTTTGTGTGTGAGTGTGCATATATGTGTTTGGTAGAAAACTGATAAGCTAATTCTAAAATGTGTATGGAAATAAACAGGATCTAAATTAGCCATGATCATCTTAAAGAACTAATTGGAAGACAAATCTGACTTCTTATATTTATTATAAAGCCTTATAATAAAGTTATAGTAATCACAAGTCTATAAAATAAATCTTGACCCTAACATAATATACACACATGTCTATAATATATAATATATTCAACCCCAAATGGATTGAAATCTAAATATTGAAAAAGAAACCTTGAGGCAACAATTTCTAAAATAGGACACAAGAACTTCTGTTCACAAAATAAAAATGATTAAAATATGCTATAATGAAGAACTTGTCAAAGGACACTGTTAACAAAGGTAAATATGCAAGGCACAGAATGAAAGAAAAATTTTGCAATACATATATATTCAATGAAGAATAGCAATTCCTACAAATCAATTTTTAAAAAAGACAACCCACTAGAAAAATAAGCAAAAGAATTGAACAATATTTCATAAAATAAGATATTCAAGTGGCCATTAATCATAAGAGAAGGTGCTCACATTCACTATTTATCAGTGAAGGAAAATTAAAATCCCATTGAGGTACCACAACATATCACCAGTGGCTTACTGGCTTCACTTACAGACAGATAACCAAGTTACTATAGTAGTCACCTTTGAGCTACTTACTCTTAGGGAACTATGGGATCTATATAGTTGCCACTGTCTCTACCTCACTATTCCCATATCCTTATCAATTCAGTCTTCTGGAGGCTCAGGTGAAATTTTCACAAAATTAGAGTCACTCAAGGTTACATTATAGGTTTAAATGAGTATCTGAGAGTTTATTTAAAGTCCTAAACCACCACTTATAAAATAATCCCTAAGTAATCTCATTGAAAGATTTACATGTAATTACTTAACAGACTGTCACATATAGCTATAAGGGTATAATAGCCATTAAAAATCATGCTTTGAAAAAAATTACCATTTAAAATTTTTAAAGATGATGAAAAATTGAAGGAATATATAATAAACACCTGTAAGACTTAAGTTAAACATTTTAGGCAAGAATACTTTATAAGTGATTTTTTTTCCCACTTCTTGCATTACAACAAAAGGTATATATAGTGATGGGTAGCTCTCCTACTATTCATGATGCTAAGATTGGTAACTTTTTTAAGCTGGTGACTAACAGATGCAATTACTGTATAATCTGTTAGGTGATACTCGGAGGAAAAAGGAATTTTATTTCCCAACAAACTTTCATCAAATGGCTTTAGCATCACAGATGATTCCTGTCTGACTCAACTGTTACACTGGGAATTACAAAAATGTTTCTTTTTGATATACATATTTTATTGATTATACTCTTACAATTGTCCCGATTTTTCCCCTTTTGCCCACCCTCACAGGGCACCACCCATTCCCTCAGGCAATCCCCACATCATTGTTCATGGCCACAGGTCAGGCACATAGGTTCTTTGACTGCTCCATTTCCTATGCTGTACTTCACATGCTCTATCCTGTAACTATCTGTACTTCTTAATCCCCTCACCTCTTCACTCATTCCCCTATACCCCACCCCTCCATTTGGCAACCATCAATATACTCTCCATATCCATGATTCTGCCTCTGTTTTTCTTATTTGCTTAGTTTGTTTTTAGATTTAATTGTTGAGAAATATGTATTTATTGCCATTTTGTTGTTCATAGTTTTGATATTCTTTTCTTAAATAAGTCCCTTAACATCATATAATAATGGTTTGGTGATGATGAACTCCTTTATTTTCTTCTTGTCTGGGAAGCTCTTTATCTGCCCTTCCATTCTAAATGATAGCTTTGCTGGGTGGAACAATCTTAGCTCTAGGTCCCTGTTTCACATGACTTTGAATATTTCTTGCCAGTCCCTTCTAGCCTGCAAAGTTTCTTTTGAGAAGTCAGCTTACAGTCTTACGGGGACTCCCTTGTAAGTAACTAACTGCTTTTCTCTTGCTACTTTTAATATTCTCTTTTTATCTTTAACCTTTGGCATTTTAATTATGATGTGTCTTGGAGTAGGCCCCTTTGCATCCATCTTGTTTGGGACTCTCTGTGCTTCCTGGATTTGCATGTGTATTTCCTTTACCAAATTAGGTAGGTTTTCTTTCATAATTTTTTTCAAATAGATTCCAATTTCCTGCTCTTTCTCTTCTCCTTCTGGCACCCCTATGATGAGAATGTTGGAACACCTGAAGTTGTCCCACTGGCTGCTTATACTAGCCTTATTTTTTTGGATTCTTTTTTCTCCTTGTTGTTCTGATTGGTTATTTTTTGCTTCCTTATGTACCAAATCAATGATATGATTCTTAACTTTATTCACTCTACTGTTGTTTCCCTATGAATTTTTCTTTATTTCAATTAGTGTATCCTTTGTTTCTCACTGGATTTTTTTTATGCTTTTGAGGTCCTCATTAAGTTTCTAGAACATCCTTATAAGCAGTGTTTTGAATTCTGCATCTAATAGATTGCTGATCTCCATTTTTAATTCTTTTTCTGCAGTTTTGATCTGTTCTTTCATTTGGGCCATGTTTTTTCATCTGTTCATTTTGGTGCTCCCCCAGTGTTTGTTCCTGTGTATTAGATAGAGCTGCCATGACTCCCTGTCTTGTAGTATGGCCTAATGCAGTAGGTGTCCTATAGGGTCCAGTGGCACAGACTGTCCTATCACCCAAGCTGGCTAAGAGAGGTGTGCCCTTCATGTCGGCTGAGTACAGCCTCCTCTTCTAGATGATCCTTGGTTGCTGTTGGCAGGTCAATGGGAGGGATTTACCCAGGCCTGTCAGTTGCAAGGACTGGCTGTGACCACTGACCACCAACATCCATCTGTGTAGGGTCAGCTAGCTGTGCACGGACAGGGCGGTAGTGCTCTGATGTGATCTGTAGCTGCTCACTGTATACAGAGGCCCTGGAGTTTACTGGGTGGTACAGGCCAAGGTCAGCTGCATCTGTGTTTTGCCTGGGCTACCCTGCCTGAGCTACAGAGCAATCTGAGATGGCTGCTACTTGTGCTGGGCTTGGAGATTCCCAGGCAAAGCCAAACTTGAATCTAAACTTCTGCTGCTAGTTCCAGGCCTGGGGCCAGTTAGCAAGAGGTATGGGAGCTGGGGATTCAGTTTAGCTGTTGCTTGTTTGACAGGATTTGGGAAGTTGTGAAGCTTGAGCCAAGACCAGCAACTCATATGGAAAAGCTACTGTTAACAGCTATAAGTTGGGTGGGACAGAGCCTCAGGGGACCTCCAGGGCAGGGCAAACCATGTTAGCTAGGTTGATACCGTCTCAGATATGGCACCTGCCTGCTGGCTCTGTGGCTCTGCCCACCCTTCTCTCTGGAAGAACACTGTCCCCCAGCTCTCGCCTTAATGTTAGCCACTTGGTGGCAGGGGGATACACTGCTCATCTCCTTGCACAACTATGTAAAAATTACAACTAAATTTTAGAACCACCATCACTCAGAACCAGCAATGGAAGTTTGACAACTACAGAATTAATAAAAAAACACATCCATCCAGAATGGTAGGAGGGGCAGACGTGGAACAGGCTGGTCCTACATACATGTGTGCGGATAAAAATTCAGAAGGTATATCTCAAGAGCAAGGAGTTCCAGCCTCACACCAGGCCCCAACACAGTGGACCACTGCCAGGAAAACATGTTCCCATAACTTCTGGCTGCAAAAACCAGCAGGGACTGAGTTAATGGAAGAAACTTCTGGAGTCCCAACAATTCCTCTTAAAGAACTCCCACACAGACTTACTCAGACTCACTCCCTCCGAGCTACAGCACCTTGGTAGCAGCTTGAAAAGCACCAGTGGCATACAAAACTGTTTTTCTGATTCTATCATTCCTTCTGTATTTATCAACTGGCATTTTTCTGTAAAGAGCTCTCTCTTTCTCCCCCGCCTTTTTTAATATCAGTAGTAACTGATAGTCATGGGTTCTTTATATGGCATATCATAATCTATTATTCTTTTTGATGCTGAAATTACCCTAAATTTGTGCTGTAAAGACCTGTTTAAGTCATCTCCTATTCCTTTTCAAATAATGTGACATCTGAAAAGACAAGATGCCACTAGACAGCAAACAGAATTCAAGACCTAAATAATTAAATCACACAATGAACAGCAACTCAGTAAGACTGCCCCACACAGCTTCTTGTTCTTCCAGGTCTTACTCAACCTCTCTGTAATGGCATCACTACCATCAACTTAATTATTCAAGTCAGAAACCTCAGAATAATTCTCAACCCTCCCTTTCTCTCACTACTAGTTTGAGAAGGGTGGTCAGAGGACCAGAGCACAAAAGGCCCTGCTATGGACTATGTATTTACTATTTATACTTCTTTTTGTGACCATTTTATTACTTTTAAAACTTTAAAGTATTGTTTAAAATACATAAAAATAAGGAAATTGGACTCATCAACTTTCAAAGGCAAACCAATCATTTATCTCCAGGTTTCAACATAACTTATTGTACTTTTTCTAGATTGGCCATTTGTTCTAATGCTGCAACTGATAATGGTTCCTGGTATTTTGTTTTAAAATCTCAGAGCTGGTGGGACCATAAAAGTGACTTAATGCAAACATCCATCCAATATTTGAGTTTCCTCTAGGACGCCATCAACTTGTTATTCAGGATATACTGAAACCATCTATAGAAAGAAAAAAATTCCCTAACCTACCAGTTTGCATTTATACAACTTTGTTACAAAACTGCTCCTTATGTTACAGTGCCAAAGTGTCTTGTCTGTGTTCAGTCATTAATCACAATTCTACATCTTGGGGCACAAAGAAATTATAAATTATGTTCCTCTTCTACATATGTAAAATAGGACCCACATGAAAAAGTATGCTTATACCCTACAGTTAAATCTCAGAAAAGTGAAGGTTAGTCTTAAAATAGCATAATTCCACTTAGTAACTAACAATAGATCTGTCATTTATGAATACCTAAATTTGCATAGATATTCATTTTGTTTTCAGTAGCAAACTAAAGTATTGTAGAGACTGGGAAAGGAAGAAACAGCTCCTAAGCCTCAGATTTAGAAACAAGTCCATATTCAATTTATCTGTATAGTCAGTTTTCTATACTCCAAATCCATTTCTTTTTTAGTTAGTATACTACAGTACCCTTTCCCCAATCATTTTATTTGCCTTGCTCCAAACCTGTTCTTCTTCTTCTCTTCCTACAATGTGACCTTTGTTAAAAGCAAAGAGGTACTATATAACTTCATACAATAGTAGGATTACATTTTCTACTTTGTTTTAAACACATGGTCTAAATGATACAGAGAATACCTGTTTTCATCTGCCCTAGTCCTACACCTGAACATATGTTTTTCAAGATACACCTACAAGTTTCTGGAACCCATTCAAGTTTCTGGAACCCATTCAAATGCTGATAACAAGAACAACCATATTTACACAACCACATCCTATTCAATAAACACAGTTCACTGTACCAAACTTGAAATAATATAGGAAATGGGCCATTTGCAATCAACAAGTATTTACAGTACTTACTAATTATCCTGTACTAGCAAAAATATAGGCAAGTCTCTTATAGCATGAGTTTTTAAAACGTAATGTGACTGTAACATCATCGACTAATTGGAGAGAAAAATCACCACACAAAGGCATTATTACAATGCAAACTTAGAATGAGTATGGGATAAATAAGAAAAACAATAATTGCATAGAAAGAACAGGCACACAAGATTAAGTGTCTGGGTGTTCTTCGAGAACAGAACTGTTCTGTTTACCTCAGCATTCTTTTACGCTTTTGTTCACCACTGGCAGTGGTGACAAACAGTACTGCAAGCAAAAAACTGCTTGGTCAAGCACAAAGGCAACAGGGGAGTCTAAGAACTTTCTGAGTGGACTAAATGGAAAAGAGGGAACATTTGGTTTGTTTCTGTTAATTTTAGTCAATAGATTTATTACTTTTAGATTACAGCTATAAAAATACTTATATCAAGTTCTACAGAAACCTTCTTGCCCCCTTCCCCCAATGAAATAGCTGTTTTTATAAGGGATTTTTTCATAATAGATTTCTCAGAAATACACCAAGACACTACAGCAAACAGACATACCTGGTGGGGCACAAGTAGGTTTACAGTAGTTGGTATGGAAAAATAATATGATAATTAATAAATAATAATACAAGAATAAACTGTGTTTTTATGTACTCACAACTGTAAACCTACCTTTGCCTTACCCTATATTTAAGAAAAGTATCTGTTAACAATTTAAATTCTTTTTAAAAATGTGAATTAGCACAATTGGACACTGTAGAAATAGGAAATCATTAATGACTGAACAAGTGGAATTAACTTAATAAATATATTAAGGTACATGTAACTTATATGGCCTTGTGAGAACTTGAAAACTTCCTTTACATGTTTTATCTGATTATAGTATTCAGAAAGAACTGTGTGAAATGAATTCATTTTACAAATGAGAAATTTGAAGTGTTCAGAGAGATTACATAAATTGCTAAAACTCATAGGGCTAATCTACTGACTGCATATAAGATATCAATCTCATACCTAATAATGTTATTAGAATAAAAATTAGTAAGAAAACATAACAGAGAATGCTAGATGCATTCACATTTAAAATTAAAAGGCAAAAATACTTCAACACTGTCATTATTAAAAATGAGCTGTAGCCCTGGCTAGGTGGCTCAGTTGGTTGAAGCATTGTCCCACACATCAAAAAGGTTGCTGGTTCAATTCCCAGTTAGAGCACATATTGGGTTTCAATCCCGCAAAGGGGTACATAAAGAAGGCAGCTGATCATATCAATGACTCTCTCATATCAATGTTTGTCTGTCTGTCTCATTCTCTTACAAACCAATAGACATATTCTCGGGTAAGGATTAACCAAAAAAAGAGTTGTAAAGTTACAATCAATTCAGTAACATCATATTTTCTAAAGTTGATTAGAGAGGAATTAATAATAAAAATATTAGTATTTGCAGATTATATAAATGTCTACCTAGAAAATCCAAGACAGTGGACTAAAAGTATTTAGAACCAATGAATATAAATGTGAAATTACATACTAGAAATAAGTATTTAAAAATATATTAAGATTCACAAATGCAATGAAAAATTGTTAACAAGACGGAAACAGTGGGAAGTTTATCGTTATTTACACACTATGGTACATTAACCAGGATTCTTTAAACTATCTTTATTTTGGAGTATATTTTTAAAATTCCATAACAAATAGTTAACAAATAACTTTTTAGTATAAGTATGTGACAAATATTGCACAAGACCAACTGATATACAAACCTGTGCATAAGACTATTAAAATAGATAAAATAAATTATCTACTAATACCTTCATGTGATCTATATGAAGAAAACTGTAAAACTTTATCTAAAGACTCATAAGATAAAATTCAAAATGAGAAAAATATAACCATATTGCTGAATATGGAGTACAATTAATCTATATATTTAATATAATTTAAACCCAAGTCAAAAAATATTTTTAGCCCTAACTGGTGTGGCTCAGTTGGTAAGGTGTCATCCCACAAAGCAAAAGGTCACCAGTTGTATTCATGGTCAGGGCACATGCCTGGGTTGCAGGTTTGGTCCCCAGTCAAGGCAACCAATCAATATTTCTCTCTCACATCAATGTTTTTTTTTTATCCTTCTCTTTTTCCCTCCCTTCCCCTTCTCTAAAATAAATAAATAAAATCTTTTAAAAAATATTTTATAGACCATGAATTGTTGGTTTTTAAGTTTATCTGTAATAAATGGACAAGAAAAAGTATAATCTATTTAAAAAGAAAAATAATGAAAGGATATGATCTTACCAGGTATTATAAATGTGTCAGACTTCACAGGGAAGTAACACAGGACAAAACAACTGATCTATGGACTTGCAAAGAAAGTCCAGGGATAAACACCAAGTACACGTGAGAACTTAGGGTAATGATGATAAAAGTGGCATTTCAACTCAACTGTTAAAGAATTATTCAACAGTACAAAAAGGACTAGAAAAATACAGTTACATAACCTGTTGTGTTTCACTGAGTCACTGCTGACTCTGGGTGACATTGTGAGTGAGATCCAGCATGTCCTGTCTTCCACAGCCCTATTGATCTCCTATAGATTCATGCCTATGGCTTCTTCCATGGAGTCAACCAAACTCATATTTGGTCTTCCTCTTTTCTTGCTCCCTTCTCTTTTTCCCAGCATGGTTTTGTTTTCCAAAGAACCAGGCCTTCTCATGATGTGCTTGAGGTAGGGCCTTCAGAGCTTTGTCATTTTTGTCCCTAGCAATGTTTCATGCTTAATGTGCTCTAGGACTTGTTTGTCTTTCTGTGGTCCAGAGTATCCAGAGAGCTGTCCTCCAGCACCAGATTTCAAATGAATAGATTTTTTTTTATCAGCCTTCTTTGTTATCCAACTTTCACATCTGTACACAGCAACTGGTAATACAAGGGTGTGTGTGAATGATCTTAGCCTTGGTCTCTATTGCCACATCTTTACTCTTAATGATCGTTCTTAATTTTTCCACTGTGGCCCTTCCAAGTCTCAGCCTTCTCTAGATTTCTTGGCTCGTTTGATACCAAATAATTTTAAGATTAAATAAAAATGTAACCACAAAAAAAATTTTAAACCCTTAAAAATGTTAGAATGTAAGAAATTTATATCATGGACAAAAGTCAGAAGCAATAAAAGAATGATAGATTTGGTTACCATTAAAATACCATAAATGTAAAAACAGACAAATAAAACATGAATAAAAAGTTAATATCCCAATAAACAAAGTACTTTACCAAAAACTTTTTAAAGAAGAGTCTGATAGGAAAATGGGCCAAGTATGATTAGGCAAAGCAAAAAGAAATTAAATAATGAATAAATGAGAAAATGTAAATTTAAAAGTTAATGAAAGAAGTATAAATAAAACCATGATTCCATCAAGTTTCTTATCAAATTTGCAAAGGTTAAAGAAAACAATAATAAACATACTGATCAAATAAGTGACAAACTTTACTTCTGTTCATTATGAATGAGATTATAAAAGTTAGTTCAAACTTTCTAGGAAAAAAACTAGCTTTTATATATCAAAAATCTTAAAAACTGATCCAGCAAATCCACTTCTAGAATTTTTTCCTAAGGATGTCATGGGACAAGTTGTAGTAACAAAATTTGAATTGCAACGAAAACTAGAATGTAAAAGTAAAATGCAAATTATAAAAAAAGATGGCACCCCACAATACAATAAATATACACATCAAAACTTAATGCAAAGACTGGAAAGATGGCTAATGACATGGAATATACATAATCTATCATAGAGGGAATGAAGTAGGTTTCAAAACAATAGGCACAATCTAATCTGATTTAAAGCATGCCTATAAAAATATCTGGGTGGCCAAAATAAAGTGAATATTATTTTCTTTTTAGAATTTTTTTGTTTTCTAACTGACAATTTACTATTCCTATAACTTAAAAAAGATTGTTTCTTTTTATTTTTATTTATTGGTTTTAGAGAAAGGAAGAGAGGAAGAAGACACAGAGAGAGAGAAGGAGAGAGAGAAACAATCATGCTTAACGTGATTGTTAGTTGTCTCAATTTGTTGTTTCACTTATTTATGCATTCACTGGTTGATTCTTGTATGTGCCCTGACCAGGGGTTGAACCCACAACCTTGGCATAGCGGGACAACACTCTATCCAACTGAGCTACCCAACCAGGGCCTTAAGTTTATTTTTTAAGTAACAGTTGACAATAAAGGAAAAGCGAAAGAAAATAACATAGGCAGATAAACTCTAAAAACATACTGTAGCTATTTAGTCCAGGAGCCAATACATACATAAATCATATATAAATTAGGTAATATATTTTAGAATGATTTTCACCCATGATAATTAAAATGAAGGTTTGGTGGAAAACAGTGAACTAGTTACCTAAAAAACTTAGTAACCTGGAATCATACACACACATATACTTCTAAGACAATCCAATCCATTATAAAAGTGAAAGTTAATATCAGATACACTCATGAGTTTAAATTTTGTAAACCACAGGATAGTGAAAACAATCTTGAAAAGAATAAAGCTAGAAGATGCACAATTCCTAATTTCAAAACTTACTAGAAACCCAGAGTAATCAAAACTGTGTGGTAATGACATGAAAACAGCCATAGAGGCCAATAAAATAAGGTAAGTCCAGACACAAACCTTCGCATATATGGTTATATGATTTTGACAAGGATGCCAAGGCCATCAAATGGAGAAAAACCATCTTTTCAACAAGTGGTTGAAAAGTGAATATCCACATGCAAAAAAATGAAGCTGGACCATTACTTAACACCACATACAAAAATTAACTCAAAATGGACCCATGACCAAAATGTACACTGGACAAAGGCTTCATGATATTGGATTTGGCAGTGATTTCTTGAACATAACACCAAAGGCATAGGACACAAAAGAAAAGAACAGAGAGATTAGAATTCATGAACATTTTTAAATTTTGTATATCAAAAGACAGTCTCCACAGGACGGGTGAAAATATTTGCAAATCATATGTCTTATAAGGGATTAATATCCAGAATATATAGAAAACTCCAAAAACTCAACAACAAAAAACTAAACAACTATTTTCAAAAATGGGCAAAGGACCTCAGTAGAAATTTCTCTAAAGAACATATACAACTGGCCAAAATAAGCACATGAAAAGATGCTCAACATCAGAGAAATGAAAATCAAAACTACGAGATACCACCTCACACCAGTTAGGATGGATAGTTTAAAAAAAACACAGAAGACAGTCAATAATATTCTAATAACTATGTATGGTATCAGAGGGGTACAAGATTTATCATGATGATCACTTAGTAAGTTAGATAATATCTAATTACTGGGGTGTACACCTGAAACTAATGTAATATTGTATGTCAACTGTAATTGAAAAATAAAAAATGATTTAAATTTTTTTTTAAAAAAGAAGCCAGACACTGGTTTAAATAAATAAATAAATAAATAACAACAACAAAAAAAAAAAAACACAAGGCTTGGCAAATCTTTGTGACCTTAGGTTAAATAATGGTTTTGGATATGATACCAAAAGCACAAGCAACAAAAGCAAAAATAGATACACTGGACTACATCAAAAGTTAAAATTCTGTGATACAAACAATATCAACAAGAAAGTAAAATAACAACCCTATGTGTCAGAAAAATACTTGCAAATCATCTTTCTGATAAGGGTCTAGTATTCAAAATACATAAAGAGCCCTGGCTGGTGTGGTTCAGTGGATAGAGTGTTGGCCTCGGAACCAAAGGGCTGCCGGTTCAATTCCCAGTCAGGGCACATGTCTGGGTTGCAGGCCAGGACCCCAATAGGGGGCGCAGAGAGGCAACTATACATTGATGTTTCTCTCCCTCTCTTTTTCCTTCCTTTCCCCTCTTTAAAAATAAATAAATAAATAAAATCCTTTTAAAAAGCCAAAATATATAAAGAAGTCCTACAACTCAATACAAAAAGATAAATAACCCAATTTAAAATAAGCAAAAATTTTAATACATTTTCCCAAGTAGATATACAAATGGTCAATAAGCACATGAAAATACAGTCAACATCCTTAACTATTAAGGAAATGCAAATCAAAACTGTAATGAGTTGCCACATAATATTCATAAGAATGGTTATATTTTAAAAGAAAGAAAGATAAGTGTTAGCAAGGTTGTGGACAAACTAGAACCCTCATGCACTGCTGGTGGGAATGTGAGATGGTTCTGCTGCTATGGAAACAGTTTGGTAGTTAGTCAAAAGTTAAGCAGAGTTACCATATGATCCAGCGATTCCACTACCAGGTATATACCCAAAGAATTAAAAGCAGCGGCTCAGATACTCCCACACCAATGTTCACAGCAGCAGTATTCATAATAACAAGTGCAAACAACCCAAATATCCCTCAATTGATGAAGTAAACAAAATGTGATACATGTTAAATCATGGATGAGACTTGAAAACATACTGAGAAAGAAGCCAGGACCAAAAGAACCCACATTGTATGGTTTCTTTTCTTTTTCTTTTTTAATTGATTTTGAAACAGAGAGAGAAATACTGACCTGTTATCCCACCTATTCATGCATTCAATGACTGCCTCTTGTATGTGCCCTAATCAGAGATCAAACCCACAACCTTGGTGTATCAGAGCAATACTCTAACCTACTGTGCTACCCAGCCAGGGCCATGATTTCATTTAAATGAAATGTCCAGAGCAGGTGAATCCAGAGGCAGAAAACAGATTAATGGTTGCCCAGGGCTGGAGAGAAAGAAGAATGACTACTAATAGGTACAGGGTTTCTTTTAGGGGGTGCAAAAATATTCTAAATAAGGTTGTGGTGATGGCTATACAACTAAAAAAGAGTCAACAGTAAACTTTTAGGTGGGTAAATCATTCTTGCAAGGCATTACTAATATTTTCTCCATAAAAACAGATCTAATTTCTCTACTTAGTATACCACAACTAAAAATCAGAACTACTTTTTAAACACTTAAAAATAAATAACTAGTGGCAGATGTTATCTTACATTCCAAAACATTTCAGGGATAATTATAGTACAGAATTTCACTATGGAAAAATGTAACTGCACTGTATTCTAACTTGAAAACCAACATCATACTTAAACTCAGTGAGTCCAGTTACATGAAGTGTAATAGTAATACAGCAAAGATCAGAGTCAAAATAAGGTTAGAAAGTAGTATAGTTGATAAGTATTTTTGGCTTACACTGAAAACAAGTACTTAAAGAACATCTGAATCACCTTTTATGTCCCATCTCTCCCCCAAAAAAAATTTCAGAAGAAAAATAAAATCCAGAAGTATGTGCTACTTTGACAGATTTCCTTATGTTTTTCAGTTACCCACTTCCAAGTCTAGTTCATGTCACAAGCCTAAAGAGGATCTGCAGAGGTCAGCTAGTCTTGGCTAAAATAGGACAATAGTAACTTTCAGCTCCAGGGTATCTAGTTTAAATTCAAAGCAGAGCTGAACTCAGTTGTACTAAAATACATTTTCAGACAAAAATATTTGTGTACTTCTTCAGCTTCCCATATATAAGGAGTAAACACTTTAAAACTCCTGTCGAGCAGAAAGTACGTTCATGAAGAAAAGACTTATGTTTGGCAGTACTTGAAACTTTTTTTAAGTCTCTTCGAAATCAGCAAAATACATCAGAATTGTCTTGTAGATAATGATCTGCTTGCTTACCTACCATGAATGATTACCCTTGCTGAACACACAAAATTATGCAATTCCACTGGCAGTAGAAGGGGCTCCAGCTAGTCTATGAAGGTAACCCCAGAGATGAATGCAACTGAGAAAGGTGACAAAGAACCGGGCCAGCCAAAAGCAGTGCAGAACAGAAAACGCAAGATGAAAGTGGGAAGAAAGGAAAAGACTGAGTGGAAGACCACCAGTGCTACACAGGGAATGGGAGGAAGACGAAAGCCAAGTGACAGGAAGTGGAAAGTAAGAGTAAAGGAGAACTAAGAGAGTCAGAGCTAAACCATTGGTTCACACCACAATACATTAAGGGCATCAATCATTTGTGATGGGAGTTAAGTGTAGCAGCAGTATTAAATGGATATAAAGCAATCTGATAAAAGGAGACATAAGTAAAATATAATAAAGACTATAATTTTAAACATCCACATGGTGTTTAAAATTTTTTATGCCAATCAGAAATCTACAATAGATAAGACTATGTGGGGAATGAAGACCCAAAGCAAAATCTGTAAAATAATTGAACACTTCCAACTTTACAATGTATTTAACCCCTGTGACTTAGATATGTCATCAC
The DNA here is from genome assembly GCA_004024845.1 of Tonatia bakeri. NCBI lineage: Eukaryota > Metazoa > Chordata > Mammalia > Chiroptera > Phyllostomidae > Tonatia > Tonatia bakeri. The sequence goes on from PVIA01008117.1 coordinate 35,055, forward strand.
TGTATCTATTCCTATTTCTTCCTTACAGATAAGTTTTGTTTTTCAAGTTTCTCTGTGAGTGCAGCGTTTTTAGAAGATACAAGACTGGACCTCAGAAGCCCTGACGCCCAGGCCTGTTAAGAGATATTCCTGGCCAACTGACCCGCACTTCACCAGTCTTGAAATGATATACTGGGGTTTTTACCAGTAACTTCTGTGTGGGCATGATAATACAATTCCTAGAAAAAAGCAAGAAGGAATAAAAATCCCTGTTGATATAGCAAGGGAGGTTCCCTTACTTCATGAAGACTTTGTTCCTTGCCAGTGGTATCATCCACATCAAATATCCTGTGAGGAACTTTGGGGACCTGGGAAGTTCTGCCTGTATCTGATAAGTTGTGTGTACCCACAGATGTAAAGAACACTTACTGTAGTACTTTTTAATAATGTAAAAAACAAAAACCTTAGTGTTCTTCAGTTAGTGCATTACACTATACTATTAAACAGACGATGAGCTGATGAAATGAATTACATTATATGTGTTGACACTCATCTCCAAAGCACAGAAACTGAAAAAAGCAAAGCACAGAATATTATACATACATATATATATATATATATAAATAATGCAATTTGTTTTTAAAGACGACATATAGACCTTTCTGTTTTTAAAATATTTTATTGATTATGCTATTACAGTTGTCCCATTTTTACCCTTTATTCCCCTCCGCCCTGCACACCCTCTACGACCCACATTCCCCCCCTTTAGTTCATGTCCATGGGTCATACATATAAGTTCTTTGGCTTCTACATTTCCTATACTATTCTTAACCTCCCCCTGTCTATTTTCTACCTACCGTTTATGCTTCTTATTCTCTGTACCTTTTCCCCCATTCTTCCCCACCCATTCCTCTACTGATAACCTTCCAGGTGATCTCCGTTTCTGTGACTCTGTTCCTATTCTAGTTATTTGCTTAGTTTGTGGTTTTGGGGTTTTTTTGGATTTGGTTGTCAATAGCTGTGAGTTTGTGGTCATTTACTATTCATATTTTTTATCTTCTTTTTCTTAGATAAGTACCTTTAACATTTCATATAATAAGATCTTGGTGATGATGAACTCCTTTAACTTGACCTTACCTGGGAAGCACTTTATCTGCCCTTCCATTCTAAATGACAGCTTTGCTGGACAGAGTCATCTTGGATGTAGGTCCTTGCCTTTCATGACTTGGAATACTTCTTTCCATCCCCTTCTTGCCTGCAAGGTTTCTTTTGAGAAGTCAGCTGATAGTTTAATGGGAACTCCTTTGTAGGTAACTCTCTCCTTTCCTCTTGCTGCTTTTAAGATTCTCTCCTTATCTTTAATCTTGGACGAAGTAATTATGATGTGCATTGGTGTGTTCCTCCTTGGGTCCAACATTTTTTGGGACTCTCTGGGCTTCCTGGACTTCCTGAAAGTCTATTTCCTTTGCCAGACTGGGGAAGTTCTCCTTCATGATTTTTTCAAATAAGTTTTCAATTTCTTGGTCTTCCTCTTCTCCTTGTGGCACCCCTATGATTCAGATATTGGAATGTTTAAAGATGTCCTGGAGGTTCCTAAGCCTCTCCTCATTTTTTTGAATTTTTGTTTCTTCATTCTGTTCTGGTTCAACGTTTCTTTCTTCCTTATGCTCCAAACCATTGATTTGAGTTCTGGTTTCCTTCCCATCACTCTTGGATCTGTGCAGGTTTTTCTTCATTTCACATAACGCAACCTTCATTGCTGCCTGGGTCTTTTTTATGCTGTTGAAGTACAGCGAGTTCCTGGAGCATCCTGATAACCAGTGTTTTGAACTGTGCATCTGATAGGTTAGCTATCTCTTTGTCGCTTATTTCCTGGAGCTCTGAACTGTTCTTTCATTTGGGCCATTGTTTTTGGTCTGGGCCTGCCTGTTATGTAGTAAGGGGCGGAGTCTTAGGTGTTCACCAGGGCGGGGTAACCCACATCACTGCATTGTGACACTGTATGTGGAGGAGGGGTCTGAGAGGGAACAGTGCTGCTCGTTCTACTCTCTGTTGGCTTTCAGTCACTTCCCCCGCCACCCACAAGCAAACTGGGCCCTTCTGGTGCTGATTCCCTGGTGGGTGGGCTTGTGTACATTTTAGAACCCTGTGGGTCTCTCCAATGAACTCTCCTGTGAGGCTGGGAGTTTCTCTTGCCACCTCAACCCCCATAGGTGTTTTTCAGTCAGAGGCTTGAGGCTTTATTTCCCTGAGCTGGAACCCTGGGTTGCTCAGTTTGTCTCACTCCCCAGTTGTTCCTCCTGGTTTATCTGCACACGAATGTGGGACTGCCTGGTCCACAATATGCCACCTTGCTGGGTCCTCCAGCTGCCCTACCTCCTTGCCATGAGCCCTCTCTGTCCAGCTGCCCATCTCTGCCCCTCCTACTGATCTGGATGAATGTTTCTTTAACTCCTTGGTTGTCGTACTTCCATACAGTTCAATTTTCTGTCAGTTCTGGTTGTCCTTTGTTTTTAAATTTGCTGTTGTCCTTCTTTTGGTTATGTGAGAAGGCACAATGTGTCTGCCTACATCTCCATCTTGGCCAAAGTCCTGACTCTTCCATATAGACCCTTCAAACGAATTAAGACATATAACCCAGCAGCCATTAAAGAAATGATTGCTAAATGTGACTTCATAAAAATCAGAGTTGCACATGAAAAATAATACCATAATATTGTATGTCAATTATAATAAAAATAAATTAATTTTTAAAACGAAAAATAATACCATAAACAAAGTCAAAAGATGATTGTTTGCACAAACTGGAAAACATACACACACACATGAAAATTGGTGGACAGACAGAAGAAATAAAGACAGGGGTGATGAGACCTATGTTTTCACTTCCTCAGCATATTTACATTTTGTTCCATATGCATGTATTATCTGCTCAAAATGGATGAAATATTAAAATAAATTTTAAAGTCTACCCATACATATATATGCTTTTATGTACATATATACAATTATCTGCTAACAAATGACTATACCTAAAGAGAGAGACATATTTTCCTGGGTATCCTTATATATTGTTTGAATTTTTTATCATGAGAATATATTAACCTTATAACTCAATCTTATTTTATAATAAAAATACAGTTGCTGAAATATAAAACTTTTGACTCTAAAATTCTACTTCAAGGACTTGATACTACATTGAAAACTACAGAAATATTTCTAGGAGGTCCTTTGCTAACTGTAACGATTAAAATGTGGAGACTACTTAAGTGCTTTCTGTCACTGGAGAACTGGTTCATTAGATATATACTTACATGCATGTATAATGTGATTTCTATAACAATTAAAACTGACACTCTGAGCTACATGTAGTGACACAGAAATATGCATAATATCCTTGAATGGAAAAAATGTAAGATCATTGTAGATTTCATTAATCTATACTTATATCCACAGATTTATCTGGAAAGACAATGAAGAAAATAACTGTGGCCTAGGAGTACAGTTAGGGTTTCTCATTTCTGTATACCTTTCTGGACTATGAATTTTCTACAATGAACATGGATCATCATTTTCATAATCAGGGAAAAAAAGTTTTTTCTTTAAAAAAAATTAGAAGTGCTTTGAATAGCACTGAATCAAGAAATAAATAAATGGCATCTACAGATTAAGCTTCAGTAGTAGAACCAATGTGGAACAAAAGATGGAAGTGAAGTTTTTCATTACTTGGCTCTGAATCTAAGACTAACCATGAAAGTACTAAAACATTTTGGATAAAATCTATAAAATGTGTTATATACAAGCTCTGGTGTCAAAAACATCTTTTCTTTTGTTTAAATGCTTAACCCGAATATCCCATTATCTCCCTTGCCCTATGTGTGGCATATGGTACTGCGTATCACTCTTTCTGGAAATACTCTCTCCATGGTGGTTAGGATTGTATCTACAAGGTCCTAGTTTTTCTCCACGCTGCTATGTACAGCCAATGAGCTGCACACTGCACAATTCCTGTTGCACAGTATGGTGACCATGGGTTTCTCCTCCTCAGGACTCAATTTCTGGGCCTCAGGGATAGACATCTCTTTCTCTACATTTACCCTAGGCCCTCTTCTCACTCTACACACTATCCTCTAGGCAATTTCAAAACCACTTGAAGCCACTACTTCAAGTACTTAATAACGCCCAAGTCTATGTCTATCCAGCTCTCTCTCTCTTGAACAGTAGCTTCAATTTATGTATCTGCCTAATAAGGGACATTTCTCCTTAGATGTTTAACAGGCACCTAAAATTCAGTATATCAAAACTCAATTTATCATCTTCCCCCTCAAATTTGTTCCTCTCCCTGTTTTGGCTATTGATGTGAAGGTTAATATATATCCCACTTCTGAAGCCAGAAACCTAGGCATTATCCTTGGTTCTTTTTACTTCTTCCTCTCTCACATCCAATAACTCAACAAGTCCTATCATTCTCTCTGTCACTTCCCTAACTCCAGCCACCAGCATCTCTCACCTGAATTAACTACTACACTCTTCTAACCCTAGTTCTCTACGGCCATTCTAATTGTATGGCCAAGCAATGTTTTTAAGTGATAAATCAACTTGTTAATACCTATTTAAAATCCTACAAATAGCCCCCACTGTCTTCAGAATAAAGTACGAAGTCCAGAGAGCATGATTTACAAGACCCCACTTAATTTTCCAACTTTAATTTTTACACCATTCACAGGACCCACCCATTACCCCTGTCTAAGATCTGGCACTGAGATTCTTTCAATTCCCTTACCATATTATCTTTCCTTCACAACTTTTAAAATGCTACTCAGTGGTGATTCCAAAGGGTAATGGAGAGAACTTTAACTTCCCCTATACAACCAAAATAACCGCCAATAAACAGTTTAAGTTGACATTTGTTTACTACACATCATCCAACCCCCTATCACACTCCCTTTTCAACCAGACTGTACCCCTTCCTATACTATATGAAGAAATTCTGAAACCAGATGCTACCCTTCCAGCCTGTACTGTAACTCCTGCACTATAACCTCACTCACTCTTATTTACTGCCCATTCATTTGGGTAGCTTCTAATTACCTTTCAAGTCATAACTGAAATATCATCCTTGAGCCCACAAGAGCAGATTAGGTACCCATGGCAACCCATAATTTTCCCTATCACAGCTCTATCCCACTATATTATAACTTGTTTACTTACCTGTGCTCCTCAAAAGTCTTAAGTTTCCTACAGACTCAGACCATGGGCTATTCACTGCTGAATTGCTCATATCTGGTGTAAAACTTGGCATATTACAGACATTTGGTAAACAGCTACCAAATGAATTACAAATATACAAATTTAAGCTCCCAAAAGTAAAAACTACAGCTATAAAGAAACTATAATGAAATGTAAATATTTAAATGATTTAATTTTATTTTTAAAAGAATCTTCAATGTTAAGGCAGTATTAGGAAACAAATTACATATATACCTTACTTTGTGCTTGACATTTTCTCTGAATTTTAACAGAATTTTTATAAACAGAATTTTTAAACAGAATTTTTTGCAAAGTCACATGATAAATACACCAGGAAAAATCATGTACTTCAAGGGATCCTTTCATAAAGCAAAAAAAACTGGAAACAAATATATGAATTCTATATGAATTTAAAGTTTCACGTGATATATTGGCCTTTCTTAAAGCAAAAGCCTTATAAAAATAATTTTTAATGCCTACCTCTTCTTTCTTCCAAAATATGACTTGATTAATATAAGCCATAATACCAATAATGGACAAGTTTGGGGGGGTTTTGATGTCTTTAGTTCTCTAGACAATGTATAACTCAGGCATACAGAAGCACCCAGAGTAGGTTCTGCATTGTGATATAAAGAATTCCTCCCCTAGGATGATTATTTGTTTGAATTCATGGGCTATAATAAACTTACAGATTTTAAAGAGCCTGCCTAGAGAGATGAGTAACTGAGTTACCATGAGTAATAGTTAACCTAAGTAATTTTTTATTCACATAAAGTAAACTTTAAATATGAAATGATCATGGATTTAAAGAAAATTAAATGCCAACTCTGGTTAAGAAACTAATTATATTTTATTTAAGTTTAGAAACACAGCCCTGGCTGGCGTAGCTCAGTGGACTGAGCTCGGGCTGCGAACCAAAGCATTGCAGGTTCGATTCCCAGTCAGGACACATGCCTGGGTTGCAGGCCATGGCCCCCAGCAACCACACATTGATGTTTCTCTCTCTCTCTTTCTCCCTCCCTTCCCTCTCTAAAAATAAATAAATAAAAATCTTAAAAAAAAAAAAGAAATACAGGTCTGATTTCCATTTAAACTGATTAATTACAAGAAATACTTCAAAAAATACTTACTTTGTAGTGGCTCATTTTTTCAAATATGCAATTCTTTTTTTAAAAAATACATTTTTAAAGATTTTATTTATTTACTTTTAGAGAGGGGAAGGGAAGGAGAAAGAGAGAAATATCAATCTGTAGTTGCCTTTCACATGGCCCCCACTGGGGACCTGGCCCACAACCCACACATGTGCCCTGAGAATCGAACAGGTGACCACTTGGTTTGCAGCCTATGTTCAATCCACTGAGCAATGCCAGCCAGGGCCACAATTCTTTTTAAAAAAAATATTATTGATCATGCTATTACAGTTGTCTCAATATTTCCTCATTTGCCGACCTCACCCAGCACCCCCAACTCCCTCAGGCAATCCCCACATCATTGTTCATGGCCATGAGTCATGTTTATAAGTTCTTTGGCTGCTCCATTTCCTATGCTGTACTTCACATCCTCTATCCTGTAACTATCTATTTGTACTTCTTAATCACCTCACTTCTTTACCTGTTACCCTATACCACCCTCCCTCCCATATAGCAACCATCAAAATGCTCTCCATACCCACGATCTGTCTCTGTTCTTCTTGTTTGCTTAGTTTGTTTTTAGATTCAATTGTTGAGAAATATGTATTTGTTGCCATTTTATTGTTTATAGTTTTGATCTTCTTTTCCTTAAAAAAGTCCCTGTAACATTTCATATAATAAATGTTTCGGTGATGATGAACTCCCTTAGCTTTTTTCTTGTCTGGGAAGCTCTTTATCTGCCCTTCAATTCTAAATGATAGCTTTGCTGGGTAGAGCAATCTTGGCTGTAAGTCCCTGCTTTTCACGACTTTGAATATTTTTTGCCAGTCCTTCTGGCCTGCAAAGTTTCTTTGGAGAAATCAGCTGACAGTCTTATGGGGACAACCATGCAGGTAACTAGCTGCTTTTCTCTTGCTGCTTTTAAGATTCCCCCTTTATCTTTAAACTTTGGCATTTTAATTATGATGTGTCTCGGAGTGGGCCTCTTTGCATCCATCTTGTTTGGGACTCTCTTTGCTTCCTAAATTTGCATGTGTATTTCCTTCACCAACTTAGGGAAGTTTCCTTTCATTATTTTTTCAGATAGATTTCCAATTTCTTGCTCTTTCTCTTCTACTTCTAATACCCCTAAGATGCAAATGTTTGAATGCTTGAAGTTATCACAGAGGCTGCTTATACTATCCTTGTTTTTCTGGATTCTTTTTTCTTCTTGTTGTCCTAATTGGTTGTTTTTTGCTTCTTTGTGTTCCAAATCAATGACTTGATTCTCTGCTTCATCCACTCTCCTGTAGTTTCCCTGTAAACTGTTCTTTTTTTCAATTAGTGTATCCTTCATTTTTGACTGGATCTTTTTCATGCCATTGAGGTCCTCACTAAGTTCCATGAGAATCCTTATAATCAGTGTTTTGAACTCAGCATCTAGTAGATTGACTCTCTGCCTTGGTAGCTTGGCCTAATGTAATGGGTGCCCTATAGGGTCCAGAGGCACAGCCTCCTCTATCCCCCATGCTGGGTACTCAAGGTGTTCCCATTGTGTGGGCTGAGAACACCCTCCTCTTATAGTTGAACCTTAATTGCTGCTGGCAGGTCAATGGGAGGGATTTATCTAGGCCAGTCAGCTGCAAGGACTGGCTGTGACCACTGACTACAGTCTCCGCCCACCATGGAGGATCAGTTCAGCTATGCAGGGGCAGGGTGATGGTGCTCCAAAGTGGTCTGTAGCTGTCCACAAGGTGTATAGGCTCTGGGTTTTCCCAGGTGATGCAGGCCAAAGCCTGCCCCCATCTGTGTTTTGCTCTGGCCACCCTAACTAAGCTATAAAGCAATCTGTGATGACTGCTATTTGTGTTGGGCTCCGCGATTCCCAGGTGGAGCCAAGCTGTGTATATAAACTGTCTGCTGCTAGTACCAGGCCTGGGGCTACTTAGCAAGAGGTACAGGGGCTGGGAACTCACTAAGGCTGGCTGTTGCTTGTTGGAGAGGATTTAAGAAGTTGTGAGGCATTAGCCAACACCAGCCATTCATATGGAAAAGCAGCTTGGTTGGGCAAGTTAGGTGGGACGTAGTCTCTGGGGATCTCCAGTGCAGGGCAAACAGTGTTGGTCAGGTTGATGGAGCCTCAGATATAGTAAAAGCCTGCAGACTCTGTGGCTCTTTGTGGGGAGGGTTCACAAAAGGGACATTGGCCTCTGCCCACCTTTCTATCTGGAAGGAAGCTGTTCCCTTGCTCTTGCCTTGATACCAGACACTTCAATTCCTACTTGTATGCCGCTGGTGCCTTTCAAGCTGCTACCCCAGTGCTGGAGCTTAGAGGGAATGAGTCTGAGTAAGGCTACATAAGGTTCCTTAAGAGGAACTGTGTGGGGCTCCAGAATTTTCTTCCACTGACTCAATCCTTGCTTGTTTTTTGAAGTCAAAAGTTATGGTGACTTGTCTTCCTGGCCTTGGAACCCTGGTTGGGGGGGCCTGGTGTGGAACTGGGACTCCTCACTCCCAAGATATTCCTCCTGAATTTTTATCCACCATACATGGATGTAGAACCAGCCCATTCAGTGTCTCCACCCCTCCTACCTTTCTGGACAGACATGGTTTCTTTAATTCCACAGCTCTCAGGCTTCCAATCAATTTGATTTCTGATGGTTCTAAGTGATGGTTGTTCTATGTTTTAGTTGTAATTTTGCTGTAGTTATGTGAGGAGGTGAGCCATTTTTACCTATGCTACCATCTTGACCAGAAGTTCTCCCAGGTCTTTTTTTGTTCAGCCAATTAACAAAGTTTGCCTCTGCCTTGGGCTTTGGTTTTGTTCAGTTCTGTTCCTGGTATCAATACTGCCAGCCAATCAAACGTTACTTTTCTTGGTATTTTCACAAGGTACTGCTTTTCTATTCTACTATAATATGTTTAAGTTTTTAATTTTAGCAAGTTTAAATGGAAGACTTTCAAATATGAACTTCAGGCACACCACAAATAAAAAAGTATTAAAAACCTGTCAACATTTGGCAACATGCCAGGAACTCAGGGGACTGCAATTACTGCTCTAAAGGAAATCTACAATACCTAACTCATAAACATTCACCAGAAACACCCAAAGGACATATAAACATTACCGCATATATACTGAAGTAATTACATAATACATCTATGAAGGACTATGTTTTGTGGGGTGATGAGTGAAGACGGAATTATACAAGTTGTATGTTAATATAATGTAGTTAGGATTTCTAAGGCTAAATGTTTGAACCTATTTCAGGTGAAGGAAAACATTTTCTAGCACAAGATGCTGCCTGAGAAAAAGTTTAGAATGGTGGTCTGACTTGATGGAGGAAGAGTTACATTATTCTGTATTTCAGAATAGGATAAAACAGAGTGGGAACATTGTCCTAGGAATAAAAAAGGCTAGTTAGGTCTTGTACACAAAGGACAAAGACCTTGGTACTTAACCAAAGTCAAGGTAAAGGCACTCAAAAGTGGTTCTCAGATGCCTTGAAAAAGTTGGATAATTTCTCAAAAATCTAAACATGGAATGAGTATATGACCCAGTAATTCCATACCTGTGTATATGCCCAAGAGAAATGAAAACGTATATCCACATAACAACTATTCATAATGGCCAGAAAGTAGAAAACAGCTCCTCTTGTGCTCTCATTAAGGGCAGGCTGCAACTGCTAAGTGGGAAGCAGATAACCATTGCCACACTGGGACAGTCTGCCTGCCTCTCCCCCTACCTGCTCCCCACCAGTACTCCACGGCATGCCCAGCAGCCCACGCTGCTGCCCAATAGCTCGCAGACCACAGATCACCAGCTAGCCCCAAGGACCCAACACATCTGGAAGCAACAAGTATATCCAGCACACCAAGTCCCTCCCTCAGCTTGGAGTGTCCAATCACCCTGTGCCCTCTTACCAATTACACCGTTAGTACAAAAGAGCCCCTCTATGAGAAAGAGAACTCTGCTGTAGCCAGATTTCAACACATGAGGGAGGAATTTGATAAAACTGGAATGAGGAGAACTACAGAAAGGGTTGTGATTAGACATGAGCACCAGCTACCTCATGTGTTACCACTACAGCTGGGACCGACTTTTTTCAAATTACCTGGTGGTGAACTTAACCCAGAGAAATGAAGCTGAAGGACTAAAACCCTTAATGACAGAGATACTAGGTCGTCAAGATGCAGCCCTGCAAGACTGGGTCACGATGACTGCCTTAGTAACTAGCAGAGGCAAATTCTGAACCTCCTCAGTACCCATGTATTCCTGCACATATTACAAAACTGAAGGAATATTAAGAAGTTGTTTTTGTTCAACTTCAAGAGAAAGCCTTGCTTGCAGTCATTAACAATTAAAACCTGGTCCGCACCATTGTTTGAATCCTGTGGCAATGTACCAGGATACGAACTCATCGTTTCCAGCCTCCGTCAGCTTTTTGAGCAGGTTCAATTTTATATAATGTACAACTGAATTCCTACACAGTGGAGAAGTGAAGGAAGTCATCTATACAGTATAGAATGAACATGACAGAAAAGGGTTTTTTGTTTTGTTTTGTTTTATCTCTTTCCCATCCCCTACGTTGCCACCTGCTTTCTACTGCTTGAATAGTAAAGTTTTTATGAAGAACTACATAGTGGTATACCCAAAAAATGTTTAATTTGTTCTTGTTTCTACTCATACATTTTTGTACATTAAAGAAAGTGCAAAAAAATATATAGCAGAAAAAATAAAGTAGAAACAACTCAAATGCCTATCAACTGATGGTGGATTTAAGAAATGAGGTATATCCATACATGATATTATTCAACCATAAAAAAGAATAAAATACTGATACATGCACAACACAGATGAACCCTGAAAACATTATGCTAAATAAAAGATACAAAAGGCCACACACATAGTATATGATTCCATTTATATGAAATGTCCAGAATAGACAAATCCATTGACAGAAAATAGATTAATGGTTGCCAGGAGCTGGGAAGAGGAGGACTCAGAGTAACTGCTAATGAGCATAAGGTTTCTTTGGAGGGTAGGGGGGTGTGGTAAAAATGTTCTAGAATTAGATAGTGCTGATCACTGCACAGCCTTGTGAATCTATGAAAAACCGGTGGTATACACACTTTAAAAAGGTGAACTGCCCTGACGGGTATGGCTAAGTTGGCTGGGCACTGTTCTGCAAAGAGAAAGGTTGCAGGTTCAATTCTCAGTCAAGGCACATGCCTGAGGTTGCAAGTTCAGTCCCAGGTCGGGGTGTGTGTAAGAGGCAACCAATTCACATTTCTCTCTCACAGCAATATTTCTCTCACTCCCTTTCTCCTTCCCTCCCTCTCTCTAAAAATAAGTAAATAAAATCTTTCAAAGAATGAATTTTATGGTGTGTAACATATCTCAGTTTTAAAACGGGGGTTCGCAGCATTCTCTCTGCCATACCACATCTGAAGGATGTGACATCATTCCATCAGTAAAGGCAGCTTGCTACAGCAGGCACTGGGTTTGTGACTTTGACAATAACCATACTAAAGAATCTTAAGAATCACTGCACTAAAGGGCCTTCAAGTCTCAAGATCAAAGTAACAGGTGAAAGTCACCTTTTAGTTACAACAGCAAGAACTACCTTGAGGTAACAAGAGATATCTAAAGGCAAAAAAAAAAAAAAAATCATAGCAGTTTCTAAGTAACAAAGCGATGACCAAGGCCTACCTAAGGTGGTAGGAGGGAAAGGGTTTACAAACGGTTCTGAAGGAGGAAAAGACAGTAGGATTTTCATTTCCTACCAGAAGCTAGGCACAGAAAAAGAATAAGAAAAGAATAGAGAGACAATGAGGACTGGATTCAACAATAAAAGGCACTCTCAGAAAGATGACACCGGCCACAGGGCATAATATATAGTTATCAACACTGACTGGCATATACAATTCCCAGCTTACATATGGATAACATTTCAAATGTCTCTAAATCATAATTCTGAACACATTTTCCCAGAGAATTTGTGAAAAAGTAGTTAAGTTTGCAAAGGGCCTAAAATAATTTATAATAATGTTATTATTTCTATTTTTGTAGCTGAAATTCAGTATGCCAGAAGCCATTTCCCAGCCTCCCATCTCTTCACACATCAGAGTCCCACCAAGAGACATTACCCCTCCAATCTGCTGCTACCACCATCCCAGCAACACAGAAGAGACAGGCTCCCCACGCCTCATGTAGGTGAGGCCAAAGAACTGTCTGCATTCCAGAGCTGAACTCAAACTGGAGTTCTGCAATGGCAGTTTTACACATTAGCGTCTTAAGTCAGACAGTTGATGGAAAACTGCCACACAAGAATCAAAGGTGTTCAATGCATGCTGATAAATTTATCCATGTTATACTTAACAGAGACCTCATTGTGTCCAGTGGGCACAATGGAACACCTGTAGTGCGTGTGCTACACGTACAACAGGAGCTCAAAAACGCTGGTGAGGAAAAAGGAGTGAGGAGGAAAGGCATGAGATGAAAAAAATTCAATCACAAAATTTTCTGGGGGACAATCAAAAGCACCCCTCTTTGTCCCATTTCTGTAAGGGTGCAATAGAAATCACCCTATTTGCCCAATTCCTCTTGAAATACCCTTTCCAATGAAATCCTCCCATCTGCTAAGAGTCAAACAAAATGTTGTCATCTTTGAAAAGTTTTTCCTAAAAACCTTAAACAGTTGGGAGCTTCCATCTCTGTGTTCCAACAGCAACTTGTATTTAATTATTATAGCGCTTATCAAATTGCTACACTTTATTTATGTTTGTTTCCCTAGTATATATCCCCTCAAATAATGGAATAGAATATTTCAATAATGGAATTATTCATCTTTGCAGTTCCAGTTCCAATACCTTGGACAGTGCTTGACACATAGAAGGGTCCAATAAACATTGGGTTGGCCAAAAAGTCCATTTAGTTTCTTCCATAAAATAAAAGACATATTTTTCATTTTCACCAATAACTTTACTGACTTGGATATTCTGAGTATGTCAGATACTTCCTGCTACGGCTTCTAGTGGGTAGAGGCCAGGGGTGCTGCTAAACATTTTCCAATGCAAAAGACAGCCCCACAGCAAAAAGTTATTTGGCCAAAATGTCAATAGTACCAAGAAACTTTGCAAACCACTTCTGACATGTTTGATCAGTCACAGCACCTTCTCCAAACACTGCACAAATCTTCTTTTGTGTTTCAATTGTGTTTTTACCGTTCTTGAAATAATAAAGCACAATACACCAAAAATGTTGCATATATTCTTCCATCTTCAATATTAAAATGGTTTTACAAAAATTCACCAATTTTAATAAGTATTTTTTAAATACACGTTGATATGACAGCAGTCACAACACAATCTAACAAAATTATTTCAAATGAAGTTAAAGACAACTAAGCACTACTAGAGCCATTGTACGAAAAAAAACTAAATGAACTTTTTGGCCAACCCAACATTTGTTGAATGGATTCCTTCAAATGTTGAAAGAATCAGTAAAAGTAATAATCACATAAATCCCAACAGAATTCATTTAATTATCCAGTCTTGCAAAAAAAAAATGGGATCTAAACAAGTGGCCTACACAGTGGATCTGAATGCACTGATACCTAAGGCAGATAAATTCAACTGGCAGTTGGTTAAGAAGTGCAAGGTAAATACTCTGCTTTTCCCTTTCATCACATTTCTTAAAGGTTGTAAGGAATATTCCTTATTGACCATACAAAATCCACAGTGATGGGGACTATTACATGTTATATTTGACATTTTGACATTTAAAGAAATATTTCGACCAAACTGAACCTATCTATATACAGGGTTCCATAATATTCAAAAGAAAAACTATTAGATTCCTTTGGGGGAATTACAGAGTTCCAACCAAGTTCTGATAACAGTTATGGACCTAAAACTGAATGAAAGCTCCAATGCACATTGAGCCCTGGCCAGGTAGCTCAGGTGGTTGGAGTATCAACCCACACACCAAAAGGCTGTGGGTTTGATTCCCAGTCAGGGCACATACCTAGGTTGTGGGTTCAATTTCTGGTCAGGGCATGTACAGGAGGCAACCAATCAATGTCTCTCTCACATCAATGTTTCTCTCTGTCTCTCCCTTCCTTTCTCTCTAAAAGCAATGAACACATCCTCAGGTAACGATTAAAAAATAAAAATAATAAAAAATAAAATTATTATTGAATGAAAACTCCAATGCAGATTGGTTCAGAAGAGTTCCTTGTGCTAGCAACCAAATGAATGGTTTGCAAAAGGAGGAACAGGCCCTATCCCATAACTCCAACATTTTTAAGAGGTAAATATGAAGAAATGTTAAAGCAATAGAAGACAAGTTAGGTAAAGTAGCTGGTAAGTCTTTGTGAGTTACCTAACTTCTTTCAGGCAGTTGATGGGAATCCATACTAAAGCACAGGCTAAGAAATGTAAAAGAGTAGCGTGGTCTGAAGTAAAATTTTTGTTTTAGTCGTCTTTACATATAGTCATGAAAAAGTATTATAATTTATCGTCATAATTTTTATTTCATTAAATCATATTAGAAAAGACCCTAAAAATTATCAACTCAAACCCCCTAATCTTACAAATAAGGAAAGCACGGTCTACAAAAGCAAATGACTTCCTAAGGTCATACTGGTAACCAGAGGCAGAGTATGAACTTAAACTCAGGTCTCCAGTCTTTCCAACTTAAGAGTTCTTTTCACTAGATGAAGAACTTTCATATCTTAACATGCCTTATAGGAGTTTGGCCCTAAACACATACATCTGCAGACATACACATATATGGGTGTGTATGTATCCACACCCCCATATCTACCTACATACATACTTTCGTAGCACTTGAAAAACCAGGCTTTTCAGAAATGTACTAAAACAAGTATACCAGTTAATTGAAAAGACTAGACCTTTGAGAAGGCATTCATGTTTTCTGAATGAGCCACTAAAAATCAAATCTTAATGTCTATGTTTGTATTTATTTGAATGTATTAATTATATGAAGAGCAATGTTTAAGGTCCTGGGCTCTACAGTAATAGACTGGCTTGTAATGCTGTAATTCCAGCTCTGACATTTAAGTAGTCAGGTAACTATGAACAAATTTACTTTACCTTTCTAAGCCTCAATTTCCTCACCTGCAAAACTGTTAGGGAAAAAGAGAACTGATTTGTGAAGATTAAATAGAGGATGGATGTAAAGGACTTTGCCCAGGACCCAGTACTTACACAATAATTTAGCTATTATTATCATTATCACTACCTACTAATCTCTCGGTTTTCTACAAAAGTGCCCCAACCATAGTTTCCTATATATTTAGAACACACACAAACACAATCCCAATTATATATTATGTGCTCTTTTGAATGTAGAGTATAGCAGTCTAAGAACGCTTTTCAAGAAAACTTTTGCTTTTCTTTTTTGGAAATCAAACTCTTATTCCAAATTGATTTTTAAACTCTAAAAATGTCCAGTGCCTATAATGAGAGTTCAGAATTCAAAAACACAAATTGTTTTCTGCCTTCTCACAGTTTGGTCGCCTAAACTCTGCAAAGAGGAAATACAATTGATTCAGAAAGAAAATGAATCCCCCTGCTTCTCACTGAAGTGCCCTTTCAGTGTTCAGACACAAACACCACCTTCCATCTCATGATGGCAGTGAGAGCAAATTGTTTCCAGGATTTATTCTGCATTTATTTTTTAACTCTGTTAGAATCCAAAATTAACACAATTATAAAAAGCCATTTTTCCACGTACGTAACCATGCCTCAATTAAAGTATTTCCCCCTCTACTACATTTCTAAAATGCTGTTTGTCGCAAGTACAGTATACTAGCAGGATAGTACTATCAACTCTTTAACTCAAAAATGACCCTTTGAGATGTTTATTTCTTAACACTTAATAATTTAAGAAGCTAACTCCTCTGGTCTAATTTTTTTAGTAATCACTCATGTTCTGTAATGCTCACTGGATGACCAAAAGGGTACATTTACATACATTCATTTCAATAGTCAAATTCGTCTAAACAAAACTTATTTTACTGTAAATCTCAAGACTCTTTCTGCATATTCTATAGTTTGAGTTCCTAGAGTACTCTGAAATTTCAGTTACAGGATATATAATTTAATTTGAAAGTAAATCAATACTAAAAAATTATATGATCATCATCTTTTTATAAAAAACTAAACAGCTACAAATTATATTTTACCAGGACTAAAATGCATTAAATTACATTTCACTGACATAAGATCAAAAGAACCTCATAAATACAATGCAGTATTTTTTTTTTACCAGAATGAGGTTATAAAAAAGAAGCTAAACCAAAAAGTATACCCTCTAGAAAACAAACACTGTTTCAAGAATGTTAAAACTCTCTTGACATTTGATCTATTACTTTTAAAGTTCATCTTATAAACAAAATCATTAAAGGTTGCTGGAAAACAACCCCAAAGGATTACAAATAAAACGTTATTTTTTCCCAAAATGCAATGCTACTTTTCAGCTATCACAAATGACTAAGAAATGTTCATATAGTACATATTCAGCTATTTTTAAGTGTTTTAAAGTGTTTATTTTTAAAATTAATCTTAGCCTAAATTAAAACCTAACTTTGAGATATAAAATGTGGTTGTCTTATAAACATTATGGTTTTTAAATATAAGATCAAAGTTAATAAAATTTGCAGATTTTATTAGCTTAAATCAGTAATTTATAAAAACAACTGGCTTCTCTAAGAGAGATTAAAAATAATTTAAAGTCACCAGAAATTTATAAAACAAATGGCAGGGTGGTGAAATGTACAACAATGTCTAATCTCATGGGGTTGGGGGTTTTATGAATATGCTCAAAATCACAAAATATTAGGGGATGGAAAGAAAAATGGTTTCATGCTTTTGAAAAATATTGTATGGGAAGTTAACAAGGATAGTTTTTTAAATATATGTATTATTACAGAATAATACTTCAAAGAGAAATATAATTAAACAACAGTCAACATATTTCCTGGCGCTAATTTTTCAAATGTCACCAAACTATCTATTCTGCTAAAAAGTACTTTTTAATACATGCAGCACCCAAGGTCTCAAGTTTTCAAATCCCCACCTTTTGCAGATATCTGTACTGCTTTACTGCTGCATGTAAGAACTGAAATGCACACTCCAAATTAACCAGAATTGCTATATTACCCTTAAGGTACATTTTAAGTTTTTTAAAAAGATATCTCAGTAAATCCAAGAAAAAATGTTGAATAAATATATACTTCCTATTTCAACATCCAGAATACTGAAATAGTTACAAATATGGCTTCCCTCTCACACACCCCCAGATAACTTCAGCATTATGAATGATTTCATTTTTTAGTGCTAATGTAGTTCTGAATATACCTTACCTAATTTGAAAACACACACACACAGTTATATTAACTGTTAAACAGTAGCTAACCAAACAAACAGAGATGGTCAGAAAAGCTACTTTGTTTATAATAAAATCTAAAGATTATATAATAAGCTTTGATATTACTTTTCCAGCAATTTTCTATAATGTCAAAGGCAACAGAGACAATACCTAGTTTTACATCTGGAAAACCAGGAGTTAATTACATACATTTTCTCCTCAACTAAGAATTGTCTTCTCTTTTGTCAACATTACAAGACATTCATCTAGTGACAAAGAAAATACGAACACTTGCCTATTTAAGAAACTAAACTGGGAGCATTATCATAAACTTAATTATTTCTAGGAAAGAATATTTAAAGCAAAGAGACTATTTAAAGTTCATTGCCGTCTGCTAATTTGAGGGGGAATGCCTGAACAAGGTAACCCCTATCTGTCACTGGCCTATTCCCCCACCACACACCCTACACCAAACCCCCATTGTTCTATGTAAAATTCACAGCCGACACTATCTAAATAGCAACTGCTACATTTATGTTGCAGATGATCACTACGAAGAATTCTTCAGACTAGACTTACCTGCTGCTATCTTTCCCCCAAATAAAATCCAAATTTGATAAATCAATCACAGACTGGTGGAGAAAAGGATTACAGCTTCCCTTCCAGGCTGGTGGATGTCACTCCAGACGCAGGTGTGGAAATCCCCAGAAGTTTAGCATAATAAATCTACCCCCCCCAAAAAATGACTGAAACTGACGTTTCATACGAATTTCTTTTTAAAAATCTGGAAAGCGTACAGCCCATGGGGTAGAGACTCCTTTTCCCTATGAGCCACCAAAGTAGAACACAGAGGCGGCAGCACGCACGACTTAGTGTGGGTTTGGATCCTTCGTACACCACTTCCTCCCCAAACCTGGCTGGCAGCGACGGATGCGGGTGTCGAGGAAGTGGGAGATCGGCACTCCAGCGCCCCACTCTCCCTCCCGGCTACCTGTCTGGGCCCGCGGGAGCGCCGCGCAGCGCGGACACCCGCACTGACACACTCACCCATCTTTCCTCTTGGCTTTGTAGACGTGACCATAAGTGCCTCGGCCAACTTTGCAGCCCTCGTATTCAAACAGGTCCTCGACCCGCTCCCGCTCGCTGCTCAGCTTCACTTTAAAGTCATAGTCCATTGTCACAGCCTCCGAGGCCGGAGAGCTGGGGTCGGGGGACCAGGGGACAGGGTTGGGGACCGGGTAAGCACCGGCAGCCGCAGCCCCCGGGAACCTGCCCGCTCTACGCGCAGCGGCGGCAGCACCAGCCCGACTGATGCGGCAGGAGCAGCAGGAGGCCCCGCGAGAGCGCTGGGGACATCCAGAGAGGCAGCAGGGCAGAGTCCGGACGAGGGGTGGGGAGGGACGGAGAGGTTCCCCCGGACGAAGGAGAGCAAACGGACGAGGGCTGGGGGTGGGGAGCGGGTGTCTCTGCCCTTGTCCCCGCTGGCTCCCGGGGCGCCGGTTCTGTCTCCGGCCGCGCGTTCTGCTCCCACTGCGGGGAGCGGCAGGGTGGCCACGGCGGGTTCTCCTCCTCTCAAACGCGCACTCACGCCTCACCCTCTCTCACACGCACGCTCACACTCACTCATTCACTCACTCATTCTCCCATACACTCAAACAGAAAGGGAGCTCCGCACAACAGCCGGTACCTCCTCAGAGAGAGGAGGAGGGAGGGGACTCGTGGAACACGGCCGTGGCTGTCGCAAAAACGTCGCGAAGGCTTGAGCTACCTCCGACCCTCCTTCCAGCCGGCTCTGCCGTGGCTGTCTGCCCCTGCCGCAGCTGGCACCCAGAGGACCATGTGGAGGGAGCAGGGTAGCCACTGCCCATAGCTGCCGCCAAAGGCACCACGTGGACTGTCCCGCCGGTGGCCAGAGCCCCAGACTACAATGCCCAGAATCCACGGGCGGCCGCTGTACTCACACCTCCTACAACTCCACCCCACACAGTGGGAATATGGGGAGCATTGCATGATGGGATTAGTAGTCCAAGGTTAGATAAGTTTCAATCACTTGGGGAAATTTTTTTTTTTTCTTTTTAACGTTGATATCCTTAGTGTCTATTTTGGGCCATGAACTCAACCAAAGAAAGTCACGCGTGAGGCAAGCTAGTTTGTATTAGACTCAGATTTTATGCCACTTCTTTTTTTTTCAACTTCCAGTATCATTTATTTTTCCTACAATCTTGATACAATTAACTGTAGCAAGACAGTGCTCAATACTATTTAAGCCTCATTTTAAGTTCTTTAAACTAGCTCATCATTTGTAAACGTGAATTCACATTTCAGTAAAAATGGAAACTATATTTGACAAAATTTACTCAATATTGATGTTAACTACAAAATTTTTGTATGAAACACGTGGACTTAATATACCAGAATTTGGCCTTTATAAACTAGCTTACACATGAACAGTTACTGCATAATTAACTGTTTATGCCACTTCTGAACTCCAGATTTCAAAGGGCATTATCATTATTAAAAAAAAAAGTCTATATATTTGTGAACGTCCCATGGACTTTCACTGGGTATATTCTTGAGTTTCACTATCTGATAAGAGCTGCACAATGATATCAGCATTCTAATACACATTACAAACATCAATAAAGGTGAATCAATGACCAGTGTCCATGCTAATCCTAAATAGTGTTACTTATGACAGATAACCATCCAAATGCTTCCATTCATTCAGAGAGTACATTATTTTATGATCTCCTGCACCTCTTCCTGTAAGAAAAGCAATTTTTAGAAGTGATTATGGCAGTGGATCTAAATCCATGGAAGCTAATGTATTAATTATTTTATGGTAGGGCAAGTGTCACCTGGAGAAGTCCCAATATCTTGACTTTAATCCCTCATTTTGTCTTAGCTGTTATTTAGATGTCTATTTATATTTTTCAACTTTACATTAATTTTATGTTTGTATTTATTTTACAGCTGCTATGTTTCAGTAAATCTCCCCACTCCTAAAGCACATATAATCTCTCCCACTTTTAAACCCCGTAACACTTTTTTCACCTTTCCTGTGGTATTCATCAAAATCTGTTTGTCTTTTATTTCTTCTTTATTAGTAGATTATAAATTCCTACAGAAAGTCATATTTGCATCTTCCATAATACCTAGTATAATGCCTGGATTGTGGTGCACAGGAAACATTGTTGAATAAATAAGTACCCATGTTTACTTCAAAAATATCCATGTACAGATGATGAAAATGATACCCTTTTATGAACAATCTTCATAAGTGTTATTCTATTATATAAATTTCCTGGGAGAAAATAGTGAGTTCACCGCTTGTTTAAATGAAGTTGTTTTTAATTAGTGCATTAAATCTTACTTAGTGTTTAAGTACACTGACTTGTTAGGTGGGCCATGGTGTGAATCCTGCGTTGCCAATTATAAGCAATGTGTCTCTGGACCCTCAGGTCCTTTCCTTGCAAAATGGAGATATAAAATCACCTAGTTTATAGTAAGTGCACAACAAAGTTAAGCTTTCATTAATGAGCTTTTATACTTTCTATTCAGTGATATAAATTGGGTAATTCTCTAGCAGGACTGTTCCCTTAGCATTAAGAATCACACTACAGGGTCCAGCATAAATGACACTTTTTAATTACAAAATCATAAGCATGTAATTCTATAACATAACAACATCACACTCAAGCACACCATATGACATTTTAAGTAAAATGTTCAAATTAAAACTATAAATGATCACACCCATATTATTACCCTCTCAACCACACTGCCAGCTCCTGTATTTCCTAAATACAAACTTACAATAGACCCTTTCTGAAAAATACATTTTGTATCTGTTGAGGGGTGTGTCTTTTTGTCCAGGTATTTACTCATAGGTTGTGAGAAATCAAACCACCACACTGGAGGAAATGCTGTGAAGAAGCATGGAACGGGGCTTGGCTTTGCACTTCGCACCCCCAACCCGTCAAGCACCTTCGGCACCACCTGCATGGGATGTTCCCAAACCCTGGGCATCCCAGACTTCTTCAAAAGCACTTTTGATTACTGTTTTGACTCAGTGCATTTTTGTGCATTTAAGTAAGAGTTCTCCCTGAGGAAAATCAGTTTTTTAAAAAGATAAAAAGTGTATAGATTTAAGATGTACAACATGATGTTTTGATATACATGTACACAGAGAAATGATTCCTATAGTCAAACTAACTAACAACGTTCTTACTGTCAGTAATGCTGGGGCAGGAAAGGGAGCTGGCCTTGGATCAGGGAAGAGAAAAGCCTGCCTTCCTCTCTGAAGCTAGGTGAGAGTGAGAGGTTTGGACTCTAGGTTGGGGGAATGTGGTATTATGATATTTGGCTCCTTAATACAGCATTAGGATGGGGAGCTAAGGAAGACATAGTCACTAGGGCCCTTAGAGGGGAGTTTGGCTAATGTTAGGAGCAGTAGTATCTAACACCTAGTTTTAGGTTTTTCTTTTCTGTGGTACTTCCTCCTGTTATCCCCAAACTATTACCCTAATCTCACCTGTGGAGCCTGTGTCCATGCTTCCATGAGAAAAGGAAAGAGCAGCAGCCAGAGATTCGATTATGAAAGGTGAGAAGTGGCCTGTGGAGCCAAAGCAATGAGCTGGGAAGGACTCATTAGACAGGTCAGTATTCCCAAAACTTGAGGAGTGGAAACTGTTTTTAGAATAGACTTCCCTTAGATCAAAGGATGGTGGTTGAGACTTGTTATTTGAATGAACTGAATATATCAGGGACATGGACCTATTAGTTCAGTTTCATTTTCAACCTCAGGTCATACTGATAACACAAACCTCTTTGCTCCATGATGACCACCAGTGACATTAAAGAGTCTATGACCTTCATGCACCACGTTCTCAATAATGCACAGTGTCCATGTGTCTTTTCACAAAATGTGGTTTTATTTGCATTCTAAATTTAACATCTCCAGTCTTAACATGCTCCCAAACACCAGCCCCACATTCAACTGCCACCTCATCGGACTAAGGGGATAGTCTACTGTCATGTCAAACCGAAAATTCTGAAATTGAATATACCACACTGTGCAATTCCTGTGAATAACAAAGGCAGTAGACAGTCATTCTGTTGTTTCACTGCTAACCCCACAAGTTCATTAGCTGCTCACTGTCTTTCATACTCATAGCCAAATATGCCTTTGGCCTATTCCTAAGGGCTGGATGCTTCCTCACACCATCTCTGGCCTTTACATTCTCACCCATCATCTAAGGTACAGCTCAGATGCCTAACTCAGCCATGAAGCCTTTCCTGGTTCTTAAAACTAAATGTGACCTTTCTTTACTGTGGACTCTACCTCATCCCTGGCACCCTTGCACTTTATTTGTAACTTACATTAAAACACACAACTACCTCACATTTTAGTGATTTATTTTATGTACTTTAAAAAATCTGTCCTTTAATAAATGCTTTAATGACTGAGTCTCTGCTTACTCATCTCTGTGTCTCCTACAGTGGCCAACACAGAGTTTGCATAATTATATTTAATTAGAATGTGTTTAACCAGGTTAAGTTTTATAAAGGTTGAGCTGGACCTTAATAATAATAATGGGGGAGGCGGTCATTTTAGAACATTTAATATCTTTCCTCGGAATGTAGACTTTTTGTAGCAAGCAGCAAGATTTAATGCTGATATATTAATGCAAAAGTCCAAGTGTGTCTTCTCAGAGTTGATCACATCCTGTCTCTACAACTTTTAATTCTATGATCTCAGAATCCTTAAAATGCACTTTGAATGGGAATTATCTAGCCTCCCATTCTGAAGGTGGAATGTTCATTATCTTTATCATTAAAAGCATATATTAAACATCTACATATGAGTGCAGTGTTAGGCACAGCAAAGAACAAATTAGACCAATCGACACTCTAGCCTTTTTTATTTTTTCAAGGAAAAAATTTCTCAACTAACTCTCTAAGCATATAGAATATAATTTAGACCTTTGAAACAACCAGAATGAAAAAATGCTTCCAAAAGTACCTTTTTTCCTCCGCTAATAGTGTGAGTGGCGTTTGTTCTTAGAGATTCATTTCCTCCACATGACTGGAAACACAGCCACTAGCAGTTGCTGTTTTTGATATCAGTGAACGCCTGTCATTAGAGAAGAATGGACTCTGTTTCTCAATTCCAGTTCTAAAAATTCCAGGAAGAGCTTTGATCCAGAGAGGTCAGGGGCCCATCCTGGGTCAATGCAATATGGTCATGGAAAGAGTCAGATGAGAGAGCACCTGCATTCAGAGGGATGAGAAAGATGGAGTAGGGAGCTCACAGAAGAAGGGAGAGTACTGTGAAAGAAGGAAAACAGGTCAATGTTATAGCAGGTGGGACAGGGAGAAGATTACTTTAGATTGGGTAGATGGCCAAAGACTGTCTGAGGTGATGATGCTTAAACTGAGACCTGAATGATGAGCAAAACGTGCTAAGATCAGGGAGCCAGAGTAGTCCAGGTGGATCAGATGGACTGTAAGTTCAAAGGCCTTAAGCTGGGAACAAAGGAACGAAAAGAAGGCAAGTGTGATAGGAGAGTCATGAGTAAGAGAGGAAGTTGTGAGTCATGAAGACAAAGAGGTCATGAGGAAGCAGATTATGTAGGGCCTTTTAGTTCATAGTAAGGAGCGTGGGTTTTGTTTTTAGGACAATAAAATGCCATTGAAAGATTGTGAGGAGGAGAGGAGTGGCCAGATATGATTTATGCTTTAAAAAGAATATCCTGGCAGCAATGTTAAGAATGGATTGTAGGAGGCAAGATTGAAAGTGCATACATCTTACATGCATACATACAAACATACATACATACATACATACATACATACATACGGGACTTGCTGATAGTCGGATGGCAAGTAAAGAAAAGGAAGGAGTCAAAAGGACTCCTGAGGATGTTGCCACTTCTTGAGATGGGGAAGACTTTGAGAGGACCAAGTTTAGAGAAAAAGGGAAGAGCTCCGTTTTGGACATGTCAAGCATCAGATGTCTCAGACATCTAAGTCAGCATGACTAGCAGGCAGGCGGATATGGGAGTCCAAAGCTGAAAATCAAGATCATGGCTGGAGATAAAAATTTGGAAATTGCCAGCCATGGCAATTTGATTATATCACCTGCCAAGTGTGAAACTTGATTATATCACCTGCCAAGTGTGTTAGAGTGGGGAAAGAACAGATTCCTGAGCACCTCTAACAATAACAGGCTGAGTAAAGGAGGAACCAGAAAGAGAGCCTGAGAGGAGGTGGCCAGATTTTATTTGGGAAATTAGGGAGTGTGACATCACAAAGCCATTTTGCAAAAGCGGGGAATGGTCAACAGTATTGAGTGCTGCCAAGAAGCCAAGCAAGACAAAGATTGAGGTGTTTTACTTATCACAGTGTTTCTCAACCTCTTTAAAACTACTACCCACCCACCTCCAACCTAGGATTATCTTTAGATCTTTGTCCCTAATTGTCCACCCCTATAAAATGTAATACCACAGGTATACTGTATATTTGTTTATGTACTGTGGCACTTTGGAGGGGCAAAAGCTTCAGTAATACCTAAGAATTTTTTGACCCCTTAAGAAACAGCTTTTGAATTCTTGTGCGTGATATCACTCCATTGAGAATGCATGATTTATCAATATATAGGTCATTTTTGACACTAAAAGTTTTACTGGTGAGGTAGGGGTTGAAATCAGTCTGCATTAGCTTGAAAGGTAAGTTTGAATTAAGGAAATGGAACAATGAGTGTTAGATAAATTTATAGCAGAAGGGGGCTTCTGGTCAAGATGGAGGCATAGGTAGACACACTTTGCCTCATTGCACAACCATAAGAAGGAACACAGCTAACTTAAAAATGAAAAACAGCCAGAACTGCCAGAAAATTATCCAGAAAATCACCCAGAACTGTATGGAAGTCCAACAACCAAGGTTTTAAAGAAGCTATATTCATCCAGATAGGTAGGAGGGGTGGAGATGAGGAATTGGGTTAGAGAGGTCACGACATGGTGGCAGCCAGCAACGGGTGACCAGTCAGCAAGGCTGCAGCAGCCAGCAGAATGGGGGTGCCACATTCACATGTGGTGAATAAAAGTCAGGGGGACACCTTGTGGTCGAGCAATCCCAGCTCCAGGCCAGACCGAGCAGCCCAGGGTTCCAGTTCTTGGAAAAATAAAGCCTCATAACTTCTGGCTATAAACCCAGTGGGGGCTGGGGTGGTGGAAGAAACTGCCAGTTTCTCAGGAGATCCCAGAACATATGCAAACCCACCCACTCTGGGAACCACAACTAGGACAGCTGCTGGAGGGACGCCAGTCACATATGAGAAGTGGGTGAAGTGATTGCAAATGAAGTAAGTTCCAGGCAAGCCCTCAGAAGCCAGCCAGCAGCAGTATTGTCCCCTTTTTGATCCTTCCCCTACACATGGAGCCACAAAGCTGCAATGCAGATTGCCCCACACTAGCGAATACCCAATGCTCCACCCCATAAAACTTAACCAGTGCACTAAGATAGGGAATCAAAGCAGCTCTACCTAGTACACAGACACAGGGAGCCTGCAAAAATGAGGAGACAGGAAAAGAAATATGGCCCAAATGAAGGAACAGAACGGAACCCCAGAAAAAGAACTAAGTGATGCTGATATAGCCAACCTATCAGACATAAGTTTCATAACACTGGTGATCAGAATGCTCAAAGATCTCATTGGATATGGCAAAAGCGTAAGAGAAGAAATAAAGTCTATACTAAGGGAAGTAGATAAAAGGAAACCAATAATGAAGGGAAGAAAGCCAGGATTCAAATCAACGATTTGGAACA
Source organism: Tonatia bakeri (assembly GCA_004024845.1). Classification (NCBI taxonomy): domain Eukaryota; kingdom Metazoa; phylum Chordata; class Mammalia; order Chiroptera; family Phyllostomidae; genus Tonatia; species Tonatia bakeri. Next base: position 61,620 of record PVIA01008117.1, read on the forward strand.
TACGAAAGAAATAAACATTCAATTACAACAAAATGAAGGAAAAAAATGAGGAGAATTTAAGAACACTCTGGAACATCTCCAGAAGGGCCAAGATCCAAATCATAGGGATGCCAGAAGGAGAAGAGGAAGAGTAAGAAATTAAAAACTTATTTGAAAAAATAATGGAGAACTTCCCTAAAATGGTGAAGGAAATAGACATACAAGTCCAGGAAGCCCAGAAAGTCCCAAACAAGTTGGACCCAATGAGATCCACACCAAGACACATCATAATTAAAATGCCAAAGATTAAAGACAAAGAGAATTCAAAAGTTGCAAGAGAAAGGCAGAGAGTTACCTACAAGGAAGTTCTCATAAGATTATTAGCTGATTTCTCAAAAGAAACTTTGCAGCCAAGAAGGGACTAGAAAGAAGTATTCAAAGTGATGAAAAGCTAAGACCTACAACCAAGATTTCTCTATCCAGCAAAGCTACCATTTAGAATAGAAGGACAGATAAAGTGTTTCCCACACAAGGTAAAGCTAAAGGAGTTCATCATCACCAAGCCCTTATTATAAGAAATGTTAAAGGGTGTTATTTAAGAAAAAGCAGATCAAAACTATGAACATTAAAATGACAACAAACTCACAAATATCAACAACTGAATCTAAAAGACAAAAACAAACTAAGCAAACAACTGAAACAGGAAGAGAATCATAGATATGGATAAAATTTGGAGGGTTCTCAGCTGGGAGCAGGAAGGGGAAAAAGGTATAGGGATTTAGAAGCATAATTGGTAGGTTCAAAATAGACAGGGGGATGTTAAGAACAGTATAGGCAATGGAGAAGCCAAATAACTTATATGCTCAACCCATGGAAATGAACTGAGGGAAGGGATCACTGGATGGAAAGTGGTACCAAGTGGAGCGGGGCAAAGGGGAAAAATAGGGACAACAGTAATAGCATAATAAATAAAATATACTTACAAATTTTATAGTAGAATGGTTAAAAGTACTGATGCTGTAGCCATGCAATGTGGCTTCTGTACCCAAACCTGCAATGGGATAAGCTGCTTTACTTTCTTGTGCCTCAGTTTTCTCATCTGTAAAATTGAGATAGTAGGACTAACTATCTCATAGGGTTGTTGTGATGGTTAAGGGCATTAATGATATATTAAAGTATTTAGAATGGTGTCTAGCATATAATAAGGATTCTGAACATGTTAGCTATTATTCTCATTCATGATGTTAGCTGTGAAGGAGAGATGAAGGATAGGGCCTTCAGCATCAGGGCTGTCCCTGGAAGTGGACGTGGGATTGAAGGAAGCTTTATTAGTCAGAGGAGACTGGAGATATTTCATTGCTGATTAGATGGAACCAGTTGCAAGGGAGACATTGAGGATAATACGTAGTTCTGTGTCCCTAAAACAGCAAGAGAGAATGGGCCAGAGCATAGATGGAAGGCTGTGCTTGAGCATCTCTTGTGTGGTTAACAGGTGGGGAGGAGCAAAGGGTAAGTATTGTTATCACATATATCTATTGCTGCCTTACAATCAATTCCAAAACATAGGGCATAAAACAATGATTTATTATTTCTCACAAGTTCATGGGTTGTCTGGACTCAAATGAATAGTTCTCACCTGAAGTAACTCATGTGACTGCAGGCAGTTGCTAGACTGGAGTTGGTGGTGGTGTGGGGGCTATGCATGACCTTATTTCCATGTCCATCGCCTTGGTGCTGGTTCTTGGCTGGGCCTTTCCACATGGTCTTTCCCACTCAGAGGTAAAGCTCAAACTTCCTTACATCATGTGGATGTGCTCTAAAAGGGAAAAGTGAAAGCTTGAAATCTCCTGAGGCCTGGACTCTAGAACTCACACATCACTTCCACCATATTCTATTGGTTAAAGCAAGATGCAAGAGCAGCCTAAATTTAGAGTGGGCAAATAGACTCCACCTCTTGATAGTAGGAAGTGTAAAATATTGTGGCCATGTCTTTTTTTCCTTTCCTCACCCAAGTATATGTTTACTGATTTTTGAGAGAGGTACGGTAGGGCAGAGAGGAGAGAGAGAGAGAGAGAGAGAGAAAGTATCCATGTGAGAGAGAAACATTGATTATCTTCTTCTCTTAAGCACCCTGACCGACCAGGGATCAAACCTGCAACCTTTCATTATAACGGATGACACTTCAACCAACTGAACCATCTGGCCAAGGCTCGTGTCCATGTTTTTTAATCTACCCAAATATGGATACATATGAATCTGTAGCTCTGATGAAAGTTGAAGGGCTTTGGTTTTCTCTGTAAGGTGAAGGAAAAATACACCTGCTGTGATGAGGAGGCTGAGGTGAAGAGAAAAAGCAATGACTGTGTATCTGAGAGACTACAGGCTGTAACAGTCTCAGCAGAATGAGAATCAGAGCTGGCAGAATATCATGGTAGGACTTCTAGCCAATGTCCAGGGCCCATTTGCAGGTGCACTCATGCATTTACATCAATATCCATCTGCCCTATTGTGAGATTTTTATCACCAACACTCAACATCGCAGGTGGAGGCCAAGGCAAAGACAGTTGTTGGATTTATCCAAGGTGAGGGCCTCGTCAGGTGTGTATGATGAAAAGAAGATGAGGCGGGGGCAGGGTCAGGGTTACTAGCCATAGAATAGTTAAAATGACAGAGAGTATAACATGTAAGCTGGGTAAGGAAGAGAAGGAGGACAGTTTTTCTCCTTTTATGTCATAACATTAGCTTCAATTTTTAAAATATAATTTTGTGAGATAATTAAAAAAATAAATACCTACCCTCATTCCTTGCTTTCTTAATATCTGTATATGGAAGCAATACCTTTCCATCGAGTATATACAAAGTGAAACAAAAGGCTAAAAAATAATATAAGTAGCAGGTTAAAAATGATCTCTCCCTTTCTTAGCTAATAGATTTCCATTACTGTGACTGATAAGATCATCCTGAACTGAAAATCTCTCACATTAGTTGATGAATTCTGCTCTCATGTTCTAAAAGATTAAGCAATTATTTCTTTAAATTAATACATAGTACTATATAATCTTGTCCTTTTTTTCTTTCATTGGACAACTTTTTTCTTGCATAAGCATCTTACTTTCTATTTTTCAGTTCAAATGTTTTGCTACACAAGAGTGTAGCAAGTAATCTATATGAACGCAGTGTAGTTTCATGTTTACTTTTTCAAAGCTTCATATATTACTCTGACTTCTTGTTATATTTCCCCTTTCAGCTAGCTGGACTCTGTTGCTCAGGCCCAATCACCAGTCTTTGCTGGCTGGTTTCTGCACAAACATGGATCTCCTGTGAGCCACACAGCTCTCTATTGCACATAAACATGGTTAGGTCACCTGTGCTGCATGCAGCCGTTCAAGGCTGGACAGGTTCACATGGGATTCAATCAGACAGAAGAAAGTTCACAAAGCCGTAAGCATGTCTGGCATACCTTTATTCAAGGGTGGGGTGATCCTCACTGCGCAAGCCACGAGTTGCACTGTGGGAAGTCCCAAGTCCCTTATATGCTAAATGCACACAAAGCCTGCAGGGTGCCAAGATATTATACAACAAAGCATAATTCTGCACATGCGGGCCCACTCTAAAGGCTATGGGAATACTGCTTATCTCAGTTGCCCAGACATCTGGGTGAGGGAACCTGGCTGACTCCATTTACCCACATCACCTCGACAACTACCTGATACTTGATATTCAAGGCTATTGTTTCCATGCAGCTCCGTGTCCGTAACCTCTGGAATTTTTTCTCCCTTAGTAGCCTTTCTGCCCTATTGGCCAAGGTCAAGTTCCAGTAGATATTGCTCTTTCTACTCTGAAACCCTACATCCTGTTTAAATTTTAAAATTGTTTTATTTACATCATTCCTCTGCTCAAAAGTCCTCAAGGACCCTATGTAACCTTTCATTGATGACAGCATAAAGTTCAAACTACTTCATCTAATATTCCAGGTTCTGTATTTACTTTAGACTGACTGATGAAAATATGTTAAGGCAGCTTGCAATAGGAACATTAGAATTAAATTAAAATAATTAGCTTCACATAGCTAAGTTTCCTACAATCTGAACTCTTTTGTGTCTCTAGTATTCTAACCAATTTCTCATAAACTGCTTCCTCTCCAGTGAAACAGTGGTCCTCAACCTTGGGTGTCCATTGGAAACATCTGGGGCTCACCCTAACAATTCTGATGTAATTGATCTGGACCACAGTCGGGCATTGGGATTTTTAAAGCTCCCTAGTGATTCTAATGAACATTTAAGGTTGAAAACCTCTACATTAGAACAGATTTATTGATTCACCCTACAACATTCATCATTTCGCTCCTTTTCCCATCAACACTCCCTTTTCTTCTTTACTTATCTAAATCCTACCCACTCTGAGATCCAACTCAGGTACTTCTGGGGTCTTCCCTAATCACCCAGCGCAGATACAATCCCATAGCAATGTTTTGTTTACACTTATTTGACCATTAGAATATACTTCTTTTACCTTTGTGTGTCTTTCCTATCTTGTCAACAGGACTCTAAGATATAGAAGGACAGGGACTGTTTTTTACAGCTTAAAGTTTTTTTTGAATGTTTTATTTTGAAAAGTTAATTATCCGTAAGGTAGTGCTCTGAAAAATTTGACCTGTGCATTAAGTTCACCCCAATGGTGTCCTATAACCCCTATTTGTTGAACCGTATTCTGACTGGGTTTTTTTTGAAATAATTTTTTCAATTATTTACATTCAACATTATTTTTTACAGCTCTTTTAATCCTCAGAAGCTAACACAAAGCCTTTCATACTCTGAATTATTATGTGTTCTATGGGAGGTGGTGATGGTGATGGTGATGATGTAGCCAAGAGATGCCAAGCCAATGCACCGACTGTCCCTTCAGGATTCTTTACCTCTTTGCGGGACTACCACTCTCAGGCTCCTGGAACGGCTTTTCACATACAAAGCCTAAGTACTTGAGAATTAAGCTGCCCCCATCTTAACTTAATGACTATGGTTACAAGCATCAATACTCCTGCTCTTATGGCCTCTGACTGGTACAGCACTGGGGTGAACTATACTCTCTCCTGTGCCCCTTCTGAATTTAGGTCAAAGTAGATATTGTGGCCTTGGGATTCTTTCCTTCCCTCACACCTCCTTACTGCTTTTTCCTGGGAGCACTTCCTAAAGAAATCATTGTCACATGACTCCTTGTGTAAGGCTCTGCCTTTGAGGAAGTGGGGAAGAGCCAATGTAAGACACATAATAATAGTGTGATAATAGGAATAACAATAATCCACATCATTTATCGAATGGTTTCTATGTGCAAGATATTAACTCATTTAATCCTCAAAATTAGGTAGGTATTATGGTTATGTCCTAATTTTACAGATTAAGAAAGTGAGGCATGTAGAGATTTAAGTGATTTACTAAAGGTCCCATAACCAAAGAAGAAACTGAAAAAAGAAAAGGATAAACCTACAGGGCAAAGACAGTAGGGAATCAAATTAAATAAAAATAAATTAATTTCAACCAAACTACTAGCTCTGGAGACTAGTTAGAAACTAAACCAACATATATAAATTTTGATGAAATGAGTTCTGGTAAGTACTTTACAAACTTTCAAACACAATCAATTTGTAGATTAAAAACTTCATTTCTAAGTGACTCAGAAAAGCTCTTCTTCTGCTTCCCCCACCTCCTCATACCTCCCCACAATACTTTCTTTCTAGTAGGCACATGATATCCCGGAAGTAAAACCCCTAGTTGGGTCTAATAATTTTGATCCACTACAGATAAATGCATATTTTTGGACTAACCAGGGAACTACCATGCATGCTTTCTCCCCAGAGTATGCATGCTAAATTATAAACAATGCTTATTGAAATTAGTTTCTAGCACTTCCAGTATGATGTTCCTGTCTCCTATTCTACCCACTCCCAGACTTGTCTATTGCAGTCTCTTCCAGGTATAACACCTTCTATATTTTAAAAAACACAGCTTTCAGCAGGACATTTTTTACATGGGAGTTGTTCCCCCTCTCACCTGCCCTCTGCTTCATTCCTGCTCTGTTATTCATACAATAACACTTACTGAGCCCCTACTGGATGCTGTGCCCTCTGGTTGCTAGGAAAACAGCTGGTATGGTGTCTGGAACATGGTGAATATTCATTAATATTTGCTTCTTTTTCCACTGATATTGATCTTCATATGGACCTGTCCATCCATGTTCTGATGGTTCTTCTAGGAAAATAGCAAAGAAGAGGTGGGGCTGCTATGTAATGGATGCAGAGAGGTATATGCTTGGCACTTGGGAGGTCCATCGTAGGCATTTCTTGGTATTTCCATAACTGATTGTGGCTATAAATTAGCAAATACAGCAACTAAGGCCTGATAAGAGTGTGATAACTAGGGTCTCAAACCCCTCGGTGATGAGTTCCTGGGCTGATCCATCAGTCAAGCCATCTACAGCAGCAGTAGTGATAGCTCAAGTGAAGGGGAATCCAGAAGGGGTGGTGGAGGAGGGAGATAATGAGTATCAGTCTGGCCCCGGGACCAGCTGTAGTGGTAGGGACTGTAATTCATCTCATGACCCTACTCTTATGAAATTTCTCAGAAATTTTGACTAGTACTAATTCTGAAGAAACTGCTTGGTGGAGTAACTTAATGTGAAAAGTAAGTGATCTAAGCAAAGGGTGTGGATTGGACTGAATTCTGTTTGTGACCTGACCAAATCCACTTTCTAAGCTAGTGCATCTATCTCCAGCTGCTGTGAGTATTAAATAACAATTCCAGATGCTGCTTTCTCTAGAGAATTACCCTTGGCCAAAACAGGAGCCATCTCACTGATGAGGCTCTGTTACCCTTTTGCCCCTTAAGACCTGATCCAATGGCATACGAGTACAAAAAACTGCCTTTTTGGTTAATGCTTCCTTGTGCGTTTTGTGGCATCAGCTGAGGCTTATTCTTGTTTCTTTGTCTTCCTAGCCAGTCCTGCTTCCTTCACACCCCTCTCTTCAGAGAGCACTCCCCTAATAAATCAAGGACCCTTGCCTCAGGTTCTGTTTTTGGAGAATCTGACCCAGTACAGTCTGCCTAATTGGATAGGTGAGAATAATGTGTAGTTTGGATTTTCTTACTCAACCTCCATTCTTCCCTTCTTCTACTGTGCCATCTGTGCCAAGTCTGGAAAACTAAAAAGTGATGTTAACAGATGTTCTAGCAACCAGAGTTCTGGATGCACATTATATTCTGCCAGTTAAATGTATTCACCAAATGTGGAAAACTGAACCAAAACAGAGGTCACATTTCTACCCACTTAGGGCTATTGTTCTGACGGTTTGGGGAAGGTGAGGATTTTCTGCAGCAGTGACTCAGCTCCAGGTTACTATCTCTGATGGTGTCGAGGTAACTGATGGCTTTGGCGGCAGAGGTTTTCTGATGTTGGTTTCCAAGATCACTGTATTGCAGAACTGAGGCAGTACTTTCTTGAAGTGCTGAACTTTCAGGACTTCCGGTGGCAACCTCAGAGATGGTACCTCTCCTCTCAGGTTGGTCCCATAAGGCTTTGGGAGTCAGTTTGAGGCTCAACTTAGAGCCCACTACTCTATCCACTACCAAGATTTTGTAGGTGCCCAATTCCCTGTAACAAATACCTTTCTGTTCTAAAAAGGTAGAGTGATTTTTGTATCCTGCCTTGAACCCTGGCTGATCAAAGGAAGATTCTTTAGGTACAAGAACCCCAGTAAAAGAACCCAATTAAAGAGAGAGAATGATGTAAAGTCACAGGAGAATCAGCCCTGACCAGTGTGGCTCAGTTGGTTGGGCATAGCCCTGCAAAGCGAAATGTCACTGATTTGATTTCTGGTCAGGGCACATGCCTGAATTGCAGGGTCTGTCCCCAGTCAGGGCACGTCAAGGGTAATCAGTGTTTCTCTCTCTTTCTCCATCACTTCCTCTAAAAGTAAATAATACAATCTTAAAAAAAAACACAAGAGAATCTCACAAACTCATTTGTTGGCAAAATTACTGAGCCCCTTGGGAACTAGAATGCTCTTCGTTTCTTTTCTAATTAATTATCTACTTGCCTATAGCCTCCATCTGAAGTATCTTACTTAGCCTTTCAGTCTGTATGATCCTTCAGTTCTTTTACTCACAGTTAAACAAAACTTTCGATGACATAATTCCAAATTGCCAGAAAATATTGGGCATGGTTTTGTTTTATTATATTTTATTGTTTATGCTACTACAGTTGTCCCAAATTTCCCCTCTTTGTTCCCTTCCACCCAGCACCCTGCCCCCCAACTCCCTCAGGAAATCCACATGTTGTTTTCTATTTCCAAGCATCATTCATGCAGGTTCTTTGGCTACTATATTCCCTATGCTATACTTTACATCCCCATCACTATTCTGTAACTACCCATTCATACTTCTTTATCTCTTCACATTTTTTACCCATCTCCCTGGCCCCCTGCCCATCTGACAATCATCAAAATGCTCTCTGTATCTATGATTCTATGTCTGTTCTGCTTGTTTGTTTATTTTGTTTTTTAGATTCAATTGCTGTTAGATATTTATTTATTGCCATTTTCATTCTCCTCCTCCTAGTCCTCCTCCTCCACCTCCTTCTTCTTCTCCTCCTCCTCCTCCTCCTCCTCCTCCTTCTTCTTCTCCAAGAAGATCCTTTAACATTTCCTATAATACTGGCTAGGTGATAATGAACTCATTTAGCTTTTTCTTGTTTGGGGAGCTCTTTATCTGGTTTTCAATTCTAAATGATATCTTTGCTGGGTAGGGCAACCTTGGCTGTAGGTCCTTGTTTTCCATCACTTTGAATGTTTCTTGCTAATCCCTTCTAGCCTGCAAAGTTTCTTTTGAGAAATCAGCCATCAGTCTTACCTGGGTTCACTTGTAGGTAATTAACTGCTTTTCTCTTGCTGCTTTTAAGATTCTCTCTTTGTAGTTAACCTTTGGCATTTTAATTATGATGTGTCTTGGTGTGGGCCTCTTTGCATCCATCTTGTTTGGGACTCTCTGTGCTTCCTGGATTTGCATGTGCATTTCCTTCACCAAATTAGGTAGGTTTTCTTTCACTATTTTTTCATAGATTCCAATTTCTTGCTCTTTCTCTTCTCTTTCTGGCACCCTTATGATGAGGATGTTGGAATACCTGAAGTTGTCCCAAAAGCTGCTTACACTATCCTTGTTTTTTTGGATTCTTTTTTCTCCTTTTTGTTCTGATTGGTTGTTTTCTGCTTCCTTATGTTCCAAATCACTAATTTGATTCTCTGCTTCATCCACTCAACTCTTGTTTCCCTGTAAATTGTTCTTTATTTCAATTAGTGTATCCTTCATTTCTGACTACATATTTATTATACAGCTGAGATCCTCACTAAGTTCATTTAGCATCCAGTTATTTTGAACTTTGCATCTAGTAGGTCACTTGTCCCCATTTTGTTTAGTTCTTTTTCTGAAGTTTTGTTATGTTCTTTCATTTGGGCCATGTTTCTTTGTCTCCTCATTTTGGCAGCCTTCTTGTGTTTGGTTTTATGTATTAGGTAGAGCCACTATGTCTTCCAGGTTTTGTAGAATGTCCTAATGTGGTAGGTGTCCTGTAGGGTCCAGTGGCACAGCCTCCCCTATTACCCAACCTGGGTACTCAAGGTGCACCCATTGTGTGAACTGTGTACACCCTCCTCTTGCAGTTGATTGCTATTGGCACATCCAAGGTCATCCACTGCTTGTGTTCTGTCTGGGGTCACATAGGATTAGTTACAAAACAACCTGCAGGTGGCTGCTACTTGTGCTGGGTTTGGAGGTGCCAGTGGAGACCAAACTGTGAACCATGGCCCAATGCTGCTAGTGCCAGGCCTGGAGCAATTTAACAAGAGGTACAGGGCTTGCTGAAGCCAGATGCTGCTGTTCAAGAGGATTTAGGAAAATCTGAAGCATGGGCCAACACAAGCCATTCATATGGAAAAGCCACTGGAAACATCCTGGGTGGGCCTGAAAGTTGGGTTGGGCAGGGCCTCAGGGAATCACCAGGATGGGGCAAATAGTGTGAGGCAGGATGATGGAGTCACAAATATGGCAGCCGCCTGCTGGCTCTATGAGGGGAGGGCTCAGAGAAGGAACAACAACCTCTGCTAGCACTTCTGTCTGGGAGAAAGGTGCCCCACAACTCTCACCCTGATGCTGGTCAATTCAGTTCCTCCCTCCCCTTCTTTCTCTGATGCCATTCAATCTTCTGCCCTTTTGCTGGAGCTCAGAGGAAGTAAGTCCAAGTACATCTGTGCATGGGCCCTTTAAAAGTAACTGCCCGGGAGTCCAGCAGTTACTTTCTTCTACAGCCTCAATCTCCACTGGTTTTTACAGCCAGAAGTTATGGAGACTTATCTTTCTGGCACTGGAACCCTGTGCTGGCAGACTTGGTATAGGACTGTGGGACCCCTTGCTCCTGAGATATCCCTCCTGATTTTAACTGCCACACATGGTTGTGAAACTAGCCCATTCCATGTCTCTGCCCATCCTACCAGACTCGACGAGGTTTCTTCTTTAGTTCATAGTTGTAGGATTTGCATTCAGCTCAGTTTTCCGAGAGTTCCGAATGATGGTTTGTTCAATAGTTCAGTTGCAATTGTGATGTGGTTGCTCAAGGAGGCAAGCCATGTTTACCTATGCTGCCATCTTGAGTGGAAGTCTGCAGATCTTAATTTAAATAGCTGTGGCCAGAGAGGTGGGGTCACATGGTTAGAACTACTCCTTCAAAGAAGTGGGAAGTTCTCTGAAAGAAAATGATGGACATCTCTAGAACACAGGTTTGGAAGGTTGAGTCCGCCATTTCCCTAGGCTCATGCTTCTATCTGGAGGAGTTTCTTCTGGTAGACTAAAACTCTTAAATTCTTGACAAAAGGGCATGTTAGTTTCTAGGGCTGCCATAACAAAACATCATAGACTGGGTGGCTTAAACAACAAAAATTTATTTCTCACAGTACTGAAGGCTGGAAGTCCAAGATCAAGGTGCTGGCAGGTTTGGTTTCTTCTGAAACTGCTCTCCTTGGCTTACAGATGGCTGCCTTCTATTCTTGCTGTGCCCTTACATGGCCTACTGTCTGTGTGCACAAATTTCCTCTTCTTATAAGGACACAGGACAGATTGGATTAGAACTCACCCTAATGCCCTCATTTTAACTTAATACATTAAAGGCTCTATATTGAAATCAAGTCACAACCTGAGTTACTAGGTGTTAGGGTTTCAAAACATGAGTTTTCTGGGTGGGGGGACACATTTTAGTCATAACAGGGGGTGTCTTTGAGTGTGGTTTCTATATGCCAGGAAAAAAAACCTATTTCGAAGTTTCTCTTTAAGAATGAAGTACTGACACATGGTACAACACGGATGACCCTTGCAAACAGTGTGCAAAGTGACAGAGGCCAAACACAAAAGACACGCATTGTATGATTTCATTTTCATGAAATATCCAGAATAGGCAAATAAATCATAGAGAAAGTAGACCAGTGATTACCTGGGGGTGGGATGGGAAGGAATCAGTGAGTTAGTTTCTGAATGTGGGGTTTCTTTTTTGGAAGATGAAAGTGTTCCCAAATTATTGTGGTGATGGCTGTACATCTCTGTGAAAATACTAAAGCTCACTGAGTTGTATATTTTAAATAGATAAACTTTATGGTGTGTGAATCACAGCTCAATAAAGCTGTTTAAAAGATATTTTAAAAGGAAATAAAGAAAATACTCATTTTTAGAAACATTTTTACTTCAAACAATTAATATGCAACTTATCGGGTTCCAAATTTAATGTCTTAGTTAAACCTTAGGCTTTTAATTTAGATTATAGCTCTTATTAATCTAGTGGTAAGTGTAGTAAACTAATAGTCATTTGGAACTAGCTTTTGACTAACTTGAGATCTCATTCACATAGTTATTTAATTAATCATCTTTAAACATCTAAAACTGTATTTACAAATTGTACTTATAAATTTAATATTTTATTTCATTCATAAGTAATTTAAATGTTGGATTTAATGTCTTCCTAAATCCTCAAATAATAATTTTTAAGTTAATCATAAAACATATTATGATGAGCTTAAATTCTTTTAGCTGTTCTGATGGGGTCCGTGAACTAGTAAGAATTTAACTTCAACTTAGCAGTCTAAATTCATGAAGGGATGAAGCAACCCCCACTCCCCAAATACAAACCTCATTCACACAAACAATGACCTAGTGATTACCAGAGTGGGGTGGGGAGAGGTAGAAGAGGATATAGACAGGATATACGGTGATGAAAAAAAGGCTTGACTTTGGGTGGTGAACATACAATACAATATATAAATGATTATATTATAGAATTGTACACCTATATAATTTTATTAACCAATTCACCTCAATAAATTCAATTTAAAAAAGAAGTCTACATCAATTATTCAGCTTTGCCTTTTAAATTTTAATTGAGATTGTCATTCTAAAATACCAAAAATTAATTAAACATTATAAGTACCCAAAACACCAATTATACACAGAATCCATTTAATGTTATAATTTTAATTCTTTTACAGTTTTAAATTCTTAATTGTAAAAAGTCCTGTAGTTAAAAGATGCAAACACACTAAAAAAGGCCATGCACCATTTCAGTAAACAGGGATCAGTTAGAGCAGAGATTTTGGCAGGTCCTGAGACCTGGAAAGATAGATGTCTGGAATGATTCAACTCTCTGTCTCAATTATCATATCTATTCTTATTTTCTAGTCACTTTTTTCTGGGCAACAAAAACTGAAGCGAGGTGTTGGATTCAAGTTATATATATATTACCTATCTACCCACAAAAGCCTGCGGCTTCTCACTGGCAAAATCAATTGATTGGATTTTTCATTTTTTGACTCTTAGGATATATATTTTTTTCAATTTAATATTTAAAACATACTTGCACTTGGTGGAATATTATACTCTTTAAAACATGTATAGATATATAAAATGATTTCTCCTTGGATACCCTACATGTGGTTTTCTCTGACTTGTACTCACAATTTCTGTGGTCATTTTACAAATATGTATTTATCTTGCTTGCAAAAACTGCATTTTTCTCTACTCAACCATGCAGTAGGCTGAGGAGGATGTTGTGCCAGGTGCTTTGCTAAGTTTACAAACTATAAGAATGGATAACATCATTTGTTCAAACTTAAGGAGTTAGTTCTTAGATGGGGAGAAATAAATTAACAAAAAATCACTGGCTGTTTCCATTGAAAAGGAGGGCAAGGAACTTTATTGTATTATTCTCTGCTGTTATCACTAGCACCTAATACATAGGGACACTCAGTACACAGGTAAGTGAATGTGCTAACATACAGTTATACAGAAGGAGCTATAGGAGCCCCCAAAGGGACATCTTCCTAATTTTATATGTGGAGTTTTGGCTGGCAGGTGGAGTGAGGGTGTCACTTCAGAAGTGTCATAAAAAATCCTTGAAAACGAGATATGAGCTGACTACTGGGTGAAAATTAGGTACAATTGGACATGGGCATTGCTTAGGAATTCTGGTAGTTCCTGGTGCCAGGAAGAGATCAGTCTGTAGAGATATGCAACAAAAATACTTGAAGGGCCTTGTAGACTGTAGTGTTTATTTATTTCCATTTTAGTATCTGTAAGAATACACTGATTTTTTTTAGTTGTCTATCAAAAGCTATTACACTGGTAGTTCACGGGTGCTAAAGACATCTGTTATCCAGGCACTCAGCATAATAGTGGGAATAGAATGGCTCCTCATTCCATGGAGAGGAGAGGAGAGGGAGAGGAGAGGAGAGGGAGGGCAGAGG